>LTAE01012301.1:0-14022 GCA_001647135.1 Pontederia paniculata
ATATATATATATATATATATATATATCATGAATATTTATTTTTTATAAAATATTAATTGTTTGTAATTTTATTATATTTTTTGTCAAAAATATTTTCTATGTTAAAGTTTAGAAAATCAAGAATTTATGAGAGTTCGGAGATCCAAATGGGCAGTATATTAAATTTCACACCTCATAGACATGACGTAGGACATACATTCTTCTTCCCAAATATTTTGTCATTACCTCTATCACTATTCCATTTACTTGACATTTTTTTTAGAATGTTCTTATTGTCGCTCCTTCTTACCCATCTTTACTCTTCTTTACTTTATACTAATAAGTAACTTAATTAACTCTTCTTAAAAGTTATCAAATTTTCAATAAAGTCAATCATATAAATCAATATCCCTTTTATTACTAACCAAATTTTTTTATCAAAACATTATTATTATTTATTTACTTCATTACAACTAATTATTTATTATTATATTATATTATTTATATATATTTTTTTAGTTATATATTATAATATATTTTTCTATTAATATCATACATTACGAGTGTGTAATATAATTTTTTTATTAGAAGTACATTATTTTTTTATCAAATAAAGTATAATATGTAAATATTTAGTATTCATACATTACATCTTCTCAATAATTTCTTTTGCATCTTATATTTTATTTTTTCAAAAAATATTACACACATATACTAATAAAATATATTCACTTAATTGCGTTATTTTTTAGGATATCTAGAATTTGATATCAATATCAAATGAATTATAAACGCTAAATAATGATTTATTTATAAAAAAATAATATAAGTCATATTAAAAATCTCTCATATAATAATATATTGTAATGATAAATACTTAGATGTAATAAAATAAATAAATAGTAATAAAATGATATATTTTTTCATAAAAAATGTGTGATATTATTAGGAAAAAATATTATAATATATTTGTAAGAAATTATATAAATAATATATATATATATATATATACATAATAATTAATTATAATGAAGTAAAGAAATAGTAATAAAAATCTGATTAGTATTAAAGAATATATAATATTATTAACTTTTTTTGAAAAAAAGTGTCAACTTTATGAGAACTTAATGTAGTTGTTTAATAATATAGAATAAATAAGAGTAAAATTTATAAAAAAAAAGTGGTATTAGAATTTTGGGAGTGATATTAAAGGCACTCTTTTCTTATAGTCGCCCAAATAGAAGTGTCAAGTGGTCGGATCAAAATATTTGTTTCAGTTGACACTTTTTTTTAATAGCCACCTAGTAAGGGTGTTCATATATGAGGTTTCACCCGATCCAATTGGACTAATAAATTGGGTTAATGACAAATAAAATTTTGAATGAGATTCAACTTGTTCTTCATTGGATTAGGTTAGATCGAATCATATAATTAGATTATCTGACTATTTTTTTTATTTTATTTATATTCTTTTAGAAGTAGGAAAATATTTTGTCAAACATATAAAAAATGTAAAAGATAATTTTTAATTTTAATTTTCAAGTAATTATATACTTTTCAATAAGTTAAACTTTTTAAATTTAATTTTAAACATATATAAAATTGCTCAGATTTGAAAATTTGAAACTCATAAATTTAATGGTGAACGAATTATGATAGAGTCGATTAAGGTTTAATTCGAAATGGTTTAACTGAGATCAAACTGATCGAATTCACTTGATCAATCATCCCTGATCACAGAGTATCCGGAGCATAACTTTGAATATAATTTATGGATCAATCACCTATAACCACATTGTGTCTCAAACATAACTCCGAGGTAATCTGATTTATGGATCAATCGCCCTTAACTATAATTCTGAACTAATCTAGTTTATGAATCAATCACCCATAACCACAGAGTTTCTCGAGCATAACTCCGAACTAATCTAACTTATGGATCAATCACCCCTAACCACATAGTGTAATATCATTTAGAGAAAAATGAGGGTGCATAACAATTTCTTATGCACCCCTGCAATACGGGATATGGTCTATTGATTTAAAAATTCATGACCAAAATTTTTCTAATGATTTGATCCATTAAATAAAATTTAATAATTAATTTTTAAATTAATGACTCAAATAATATATTTTACGGGGTGCACAATAATTTATTATGCACCCATTAACTTTTATAATTTATCTAGGATTAAAGTTTTGCATAAAGAAAAATAGACTCCACGCCCGAGGCCTTCAATTCGGAGGACACACCCGGACGAGCGAGCGAGCGAGATTGAATGGCGAGATGGCGTCGCTTTCGGTCTCACGGGTGACAGTGTCCGGACTCCGGATATCGCGGTAACTTTGCGCCGGATCTCGTGACCGGAGTGATAAGATGATCATATGCAATGCATCAACCAATCGGTCCCCAACGTTGGGCTTCGCGGCGAGGAGGTCAAAAAGTCACCTAATTAATTCCCTGCCATCACGTTACTAAATGCCATCTTTAACATTTTTGTGACTTGTTTCGTTTTAAGGACGGTAAGTAAGAGGACCAACGGATGCAAAATTTATTATGAGGCAGGTGGCGGAAGTGCACATAAATTGCTCTTTAATGACCCTCACTCACTTGGTTACTTTCTTACACTCTTATTCCAATTCTCTTGACATTTCAGTTCTTTTCCTTTCATCATGATTTTTTTATTATAATGAATCTAGTGACAAAAAAAATAATAAATCATTAATAAAAGAGCGATTTTGTCCATTAATAAAAATCAAATTTAGCATTTCTTAATTATATACCGAGAATTGAACCATCGACTCTTGCTTGAATTTTATTAGTCTCACTTAATAGAATCTACCTATTACATACGTAACGTAAATCAATCCAAACAAAACAAAAATAATTAAAGTATAAATTTATTTTGAAACAAATGATCAGTTAATCAAATTTAATATTATGCGTATCGACAAATTAAATTCAAACTCCGATAGATGTCGTATAAAATTGTTCACTCACTTTAATGGATCACATAATAAAGTATTATATATATATAATGATATTATATAATTCTAAATTTCTTGTTATTCTAGAATAGATAAATAATTCATAAGAACTTGCCCAATTTTCTTTTTCTGTAGGATAAAAAAGATGGAACCGGTGAAAAACTTTAAATGATTGACCAAAATAAAAGCTATATCTATTTACTCGAAAACTTATTTTCTTTTGCCTCAATTTTTTTGAATAACCTTATTACCGAGCTCCTTCCTGCTTAAAGGAGATCTCGAGTTAGAGCTTTTTGGATGCAGTAATTTTTTATTGGGAGTCTCACCCATTAAAATCAGGTGTTCGATTTGGAGCGATATAAATTAGTCGGATGCTAATAGCCCCGGATGCTACGAAGCAATCTAAAAAAGTTATATTATAAAAAATGATTATAACTAAAAAGATGAAAAGACATAATCTCTCTCTTAAATGTTATCATTTTCTCTCTGCATAAAAATATTATAACACGATCCGATTTGTTTATTTTACTTATTCATGTTCTATAGTTTTGCCAACAACATAATTTTTTTATAAAGGCCCACCGATATTCAAAGCTAGTATCATCTGACTAATTCGATGTTCGGGCGTACGTAATAAATTAATTATAACATTACCAAGTTGGAGACTTCGAAACTCGAACTCGAAGCTACTAATTCTCGGTCCATCAACCCATAACATAGACCCAACAATATAATTTTATTTGGCTCAAATAATAAATTTGTATTACTTGTGTCATGTGACAACAAATACAAGCCCCTTTTTTTACCCTTTTCAGCATCAGTGTTACTGTGGTGGGTAAAAATAACTTACCGTCTTCTAAAGGCGAGAGAGACGAAAAAACGGTCGTCCTCCTTGGAGTCAGCAACATTGGTACTTCTGCAGCACTGCAACCACCAGAGAGAGAGAGAGAGAGAGAGATTCTTCCCAGACATTGGTGCAATCGAGCAGCATCAAAGTTTTGACAGAGGAGACTCTGTGAGACGAGACCAATCGCTGCATCATCGCTCCGTTCCTCTGTTCTGCTGAACTTGGTACCGATTCAGCAGCATCTCTCTAGAACCAAAGCTCTGGCACACGTATATCCACTCGGGCGCCTCCTCCTCAATCGTCATGCTGTCACCAATTACGTGTCCTCTCCCCTCGGCATCGACATCGAATCCAACAGTTGTTTGTTGTTGGTTGGTAAATAAATCCTTGAGCCATTCAGTTTTTACTTGGGGTTCAGTAAACTCTTTGGACGTTTACAGAGCGGCTTGGTAAAAAAGAGAGAGACAGTTGTTTTTTGATCTTGTTCATATGTTGCAGATAATGGTGGGAGGGATTCAGAAGGAAAATGAATGAGCTGAGGGTCCACAGATGAGTGGTGCGAGAAGGATGCCATCTTGCAGTGATGAGCAGGCAGAGCTGCCCACACCAGTGACCTTAGTGAAGGGCTGCACTGCTGCTGCTGCTGCTCCTCCTGCTGATGCAGGCTTTGAGTCCTTAGATGAGTGGCCTTTTGACCGGGAGCTCGGAATCAGCAAACGGCAGAAAGGAAAAGAAAAGTGAAAATTATCTTCTTGTGAAAGACGTAGCTTAAGTCCTGGTCAAATTCAATTTTTGTTGAAAGTTTCACCCGTCAAACCTGCATGCACTCTAAATTAGTTAGGCTCAATAGTGAATCGTATTCCGTGGATCATTACTATCGCGAAAGTTGAAAAATCGATACGCTTTTTGAATATTAGAATGACAATTGAAAATAAATATTAGTATGGCAATTGAAAAAAAAGGATTAGCAACGGACAATTGTGAAAGACATAGCTGAGGAATTAGTCTGATGGATTTGTTAATCCGTTGTCCTTGATTGGATTTGGAATCATCAGGGAGTGCCAGTGGCAGCTCACGGAGTTGCATTTCCACATGAAGACCAAGGGGAAGAATACAACGAATGGAGAAGCATTAGAACGTAAGAAGCGAAATGTGTACTTCTTTGAATCAAACTTTTACTAATAATAGTAACATGATACGGAAAATATAACTTAACTTTATTATTAGAGTAAAAAAATAGTTATCCAATCGAATCAATCTTAAATAACTTTTATATAACAAAGAGAAAGCCCAATCCATGGAAATGGAAAGCCTATTTGGGGCGAGAGTTATATTGGAAGAGCTTAGAAAAGCCCACATATGATCTTTGATCCGTTAATTCAAAACCTGCACAGTATTATTTAAACACCGTGACAAATTTATGTTTCTGATTTTAGAATAAAAAAAGTTGATACATTGAGGGTGTTAAAAAAGGCGGGCCATAAATCCTTAATGTTAACTTACTTGTAACATTTCTATTAATCAGAACTATTAGTATTTGTGTTTAGAATGCAAACAACAATGTAATGTTTGCATTTCCAACTTTGATGTAATTCTATCCTTCCCCCAGGAAGTCGTGCGCATACAAACATTATATGATTTTTCTATTATGTACATGGCGCAATGACGGACAATTATTTGCTGCAAAGCTGAATAAACTTTCTTCAAGTTATTAGGGGTGTTCACGGATCTGGTTTAACCTGACTCGAACCAAAATTCGACCCAACCCGATTGATTTTGTTCGGGTTGGGTTGGCTCGGGTTGAGAACCAATTAGTTGTCGAATTCGATCCAACTCGATCTCCATTGAGTCAGGTTGGATCGAGTCGGATCATTGATTTACCCAATTAAATTTTTTTATATATTTTCAATAATATTTAACATCAATTATATTTTTTAAAAAGAAAGAAACATATTTTTTTAAAAGATTTGTAATATTTGTAAAGGATATAAAATATAAATTTTTAATATATTTTAATTTTAAAGTAATATAAAATTATTATAAAGAATAATTTGGTTTAAATTTAATAAAAAATATATAAAAGTTCAGGTCATCGGGTTGGGTCGGGTTGACCGGGTTCGAAAAAGTGAGAACCGTATCCGATCAATTGGCGATCAGATTATGATCGGGTCGGTTCGGATCCGACCCGACCAACGATCGGATTCGACCCAATTGAGATTGGGTTGGTTCGGATCGTCGAATTCATCGGGTCGATCCGACCCGGTGAACACCCCTACAAGTCATAGTTGTCAAATGAAAATACAGAATTTTCATATATGTAAGCATTCCATCACCTCAAAGTTTAATGCATGTTGGCAGAACAAATTTCTGGCAGATTTCAAACATTTGATCTTTGATCAAGTTGAGCAATTCACTCCTTTTTATTGTTTGGCTAGGCTTGCAAAAAGTTAAAGCAGCTCCTGTGTCAAGTTCAGTTTCAAGAGAAGTTTTTGGTCACTTGAATTTTAGATTTTTATTACATAGTTTATGGTAGCAATTAAAAATTTAGATTATTCTCGAATCCTCGATGTCAATATGACTAACTAGGACGTGGGTTCCTTTCTAACCCAAGTAGATTTTAATAAATAATAGTCTCTAAAAGAACTCAATTTAATTAATAATAGAGATAAATTTCTCAATTCACCAAAGATCATCCTCTTTAAGCTCTGATTCAATTACATTCATTACAGATTTTAAATTCTATCATTAATTGGCTTAGATTTTCATTTAAGGACACCTAAACCTAGATCGATCATCAAATCATTCTCATTCAATCAATACAATTAAATCATATGAAAATAAGATGCCAAATAAATCATTAATCAATTTCTACGAGGGAACACGATCCACATCGAAGGTCGACGCGACATGTGTTGCTTGGTGAAGTGTCTGTTGTTTTGTATACAATCGGTTACAATCGGACCCGATCTGAGTTCTCAAGTGAGCGGTCTGTATTATTGTAGGGTTTAGTTTAATTTGACATAGTTTAGAAACATGGGCCGCATTAAAAATGACATGGTCCGTTTTAGGGTTACTATTCTCCTTCATCGCTTCACTCATGATGGACAAATCGTCTTCTGAAGATAACACGATCTGATTTAGGGTTTTTGGATTTCCTCATCGTTTATTTCCCTTTTTCCTCCATTAGAGGAATATGGTCCGCGTTGGAATACAACACATTTAGTGTCTGGAAGCAAACATGGGTTATAGAAGAAAACAACAAGTGTCATAGGTGATGCGACCTAAGTCCGACGAATGCAGACTGTTTTGACAGGGAACACGACTCGTGTTCTAGGGTCCGGTCATGACTAGGTTTAAATATAGTTGTTATATCAAAACATCTCAAGAGAGAGAAAGTAGAATTTTGAGAAAAAAATAATTGTTTTGACAAGATTCTATATTCATATTATTCAATTGCATATTGAAAGCCTTAATTATGATCCTAATTATATACTTTTTCACGAGAGAATTATCTTCTATTCGCGTCTCGTTCAATGTCGTCCTTCTCGTCCCGTCTTCGTGTGGTGTTGTCTTCTCTCTCCTCCACGCGTCGTCGATCTTCGTCCAAATCTTTTAGCACAAATCGTGAGAATGAATAGAAGACAAGTGAGGGGAGAGAGGAGAAACGAAAAATTGCTTGGCGGCTAGGCAAAAGTCTAATGAGGTTAGGAGAATTTAATCCATAGTTAAAAGTTTTTATAGAGAGAATACTAGAATTTAATGAAATTAATTTTATTTTTTAACGAGACAATTTGACACAACACAACTCGTGTCCTTTTAGGATACAGTTTGTATTGCAACACAACTAGTGTCCAATATGGACATGGCCCATGTCAAATTTCTAAAGCATTCATCTTAAAGAAAAAGTATCGACAAAATCGAAAAGAAAAAGAAATAAAATATAAACCCTAAACTTTCGACCAAGGTTGTCAAGATCGAGATCTTACCCAAGATCGAAAAGGTGCCGTAAGATCGATGGTCGTAAGATCGAATCGAAGATCGTAAGATCTTACTTATGTATTAAAAAAATATTTTTTAATTTAATATAAGAGATGGTAATGAATTTGTAATGTTTGATATTAAGATTCTTAACTTCTAAAGTTTAAATATTGATTACAATACTATATAAATTTTGATCTTAACTTCTAAAATTTAATAAAAAAAGATTCACAAAAAATAAAAATGTCAATTGTACTAATGTTGTAATACATATGTGCAAACTTGATATCTGATAACTCATCAAAATGTTACAACACTAAGTAAATAAAAAAAATCAGCATCACAAACTTGATAACTTATTCAACTTCACAAATTCATCTTCAGAGAATTGCAATTTATAGCCTTCAAACAAACTCAAGTAACATTCAACAATTTCAATAACTTGTTATGATAAAGAAATCCAAGTCAAATATCCATAATCAGTTAATAAGTTTACAAAATACAATCACAACTTCATGAGCTTTCAAATTCATAAACCACAAAAGACAAGTGATTGCATACATGATATAACAACAAAAAACTGAAACAACTTGATGAGCAATCACATGTCATTCAATTCCAAATTATCATGAGCATCATCATTATAAACGTCATTATAATTGAATTCGCTAGGATTAAATTCTTCGTCTTGGGGGAGCTCCAAATCATCAAGTGAGACATTCATGTTCTCTTCACCATCACCAACTACAATAGCTCCACTCTCATCATGCTCTTCCCCACCCGTAGAAAGCTCAAGTTTACATTAACCCTTGAACTCGAAGAATTTTCTATTTCCTCTTCTACGATCCATTCATCATCAGAAGAAATGTCATCCTAATTTACTTGGAGATCAACTTGTTTCCTCTTGACTTTCCAATCTTTCAACTTCAAGTTATACATCACAAAAATCAAATTATTCATCTTTTTTTGCTGCAATCGATTTCTTCTCTTTGTGTGTACCTAGCAGATAGTTAATAAAAATACATAAATAAATAATATACATCTTCATATTAAAGTAAATTCACCAAACAAATTTGGACAAGTGAAGAAGTTTACCATCTCAAAAGAATTCCAATTCCTTTCACATCCCGAAGAACTACAAGTTAAACTCAATATTCTTACTGCAAAGTTTTTGCAATTCTGGAGTGTCAGCACCATAAGATTGCCACCAATCAGCTGGTGTCTTTTTAATCTCACAGACTTGGCAGTTCAAAATCCAAATAATCCTCTTGCGTGCTTGAATTCCTCAAGTTGAATATCAACCTTATCTCATTCTTCATCATCTAACATCCTATTCATAACCTTGTATAATTCACGAATGACATCTCTATCCACTTTGAATTCGGGAGAATAATGAAATTGAAGATTTAAATAATAGGCAGCAACGTGCAATGGTCTATGAAGTTGAACCTCCCATCTATTATCGATAACCCTCCAAATAGGCTCATAACTAAAGGCAATAAGCAAACAAACAAGTTCCATTACACATTAGTAATAATCTAACATAAATGAAAGACAAATAAATTTAAAATCATTATGAAATAAAAGTAGTTACCTCCTCTTATCATTCTTGAAATTGGCTTTAATTTACTCCTTAGCCCTCTCCATCTCATCAAAGATGAAACCCATCACCGACTTTTCATCAGAATCTACCATACGAAGTACCTTAATGAGAGGATATGCAACCCTCAAACAATTATTGACATCCCACTAAAATCTATTGTCCATAACAGTGTTTTTCACATTTTTACCTTCCTTTAACATTACATATCGACTTCCTTTCCATTTACTGGATGCAAACATTGTTCTTAATGCATTCCTATTGTCAAATAAGCATCCTAAAGTCAAATAAGATGTAGCGAAGCGAGTCACTGCTGGTCTAATCAATTCTTTCCCTTTCGTGAAGTGCCTCAAGATACTAATGAGTAGGGTTTGCCCATAAATAAAAGTTATTATTGCCTTACCCCTTTTTATTGTCACTTCATGGAGTTTAATATTCTTCTCAAAGTCCTCTAACATTAAGTCAATACAATGTGCTGCACATGGAGTCCAAAATAATTTCTTCCTTCTTTACATCAACATCTCACCGCCTGTCTTGTAGGCAGCTGCATTATCCGTTACCACTTGCACAACATTCTCCTCTCCAACTTGTTCCACTATATCATCCAACATATCAAACACTTTGTCAGCTGTTTTAGAGATGCTTGATGTATCAAGTGAAGTTAAAAATTGTACTCTTAATGCTATTCACAAGAAAATTGCATATGCTTCTTTTCTTTTTATCAGTCCAGCCATCCGACACAATGGAGCAACCCGACTTTTTCCATTCAGCTTTATGCTCGTCGAGGAGTTGCATAGTGCTATCAACTTCTTTGTTCAAATATTTTTTTCTAATCTCATGATAAGATGGTGGTTTCAACCCAATTCCATATCTTCCAATCAATTGACACATCTTCTCAAATTCAAGATTGTTTACACAATTAAATGGAACTGCACTTGTATAAAAGAAATGAGCAATTTGCATGCATACGTCCTCCCTCATTTCTTTCCTCATTACTTGATTCATTGTTGATTGCCTAAGTGATAGGCTTCCACTTTTTTTTGTAAAAAATTAGAGATATTTCTATGTGCCATTTCTTTTTCTTTCATCTTTCCAACTTGAGCTTGTTCTTAATCTACTTTTGCCCTAACAGGTCTATCTTCACTTTCCATATCAACCTCAACATCAGTCTCTAGCCCATAACTAATACTTTGATTTTTCTTGCTTGCGACATCTTCTAATTTTGACAAAATAATGCGCACTTGTAGCTTCACATCTTTAGGAACAAAAGCACATGAAGCAACATTACTTTTTGTGCAAGCTAAATGATGTTTAAATCTATAGACGCCACATGTAAATGTCTTCTCACAATATTTGCATCTGATTTTTCGTGCATCTTCAGGAACTTCAAAGCCATGAGTCCACCCCGCATCATTTCTAGCCCCAACAACATTTTTCCTGGTTTTAGTTTTACTTTTATCCCCTTCGTTGTTGCTACCAGATGCACTTCTAATTTGAGCACCAACAGTACCACTACTAGCACTTGGTCCACTACCACTTTCGGAGCCATGTCACAACCTGCCAAAGAATGATAAATCCATCACTTTAATAACACAAAAGATATATACATAAAAGATTAAAAAATAATAATAACACAAAAAGAAAACTTTGATCATCAACTGCTAAAGAGTATTTTAACACCATACAATATAAAATCTCAGTCAATGATTAAATTTTTCATATTGTAATAACTCAAAGCAACACTCACAAATAGAATAACTCATATTTCTGAAATATGAGAGATTTCTGAAATTTGAATAACTCAGATTTCAGAACTCAGATTTCAGAAATATTAATTCAGTTTTTTGAAATCTAACTTTGATTTCTGAAATTTGAATTTGAAATATTGGTCTGATTTCAAAAATATGAAATCTGAATTTATTTTTTTTAATTCTAAAGTCCATCTATAGATAAACTCTAATAGTTTCAAACTAGACAATACAAGAATTGTGAACCCAATAACATATAAGTATAGAGAAACTTATCAGTCACTTAGTTTTTCATATTGTAATAACTCAAAGCAACACTCACAAATAGAATAACTCAGATCTTTGAAATTTGAGAGATTTCTGAAATTTGAATAACTCATATTTATAAATCTAATTCTAGATTTCAGAACTTAGATTTCAAAAATCTGATTCCAGATTTCAGAAATATGCAGCAGCCACAAAAAAGTAAATAAAGTTAGAAATCAAGTATGCTTTCATCAACTTGATCGACTTGGATTTGCATCTCAACAGAACCATACCTCAAAGAAACACTCACAAATAGAATAACTCAAATTTCATATTTCAGAAATCCTCTTTTAGATTTCAAAAATCTGAACTCAGATTTCAGAAATCTGATTCCAGATTTCTAAAACATGAATTCAGATTTCTGAAATCTAACTCTGATTTCTGAAATTTGAATTTGAAATATGGATATGATTTCAGAAATATACAATTTCAATTTATTTTTTTAATTCTAAAGTCCATCTACAAAAAAATTCTAATAGTTTCAAACTAGACAATACAAGAATTGTGAACCCAAGAACATATAAGTATAGAAAAAACTTATTAGTCACATACTCACAAGTCACAAGTCCACGACTCACAAGTAATTGGTCATCATTCATCAAAGATTCACAATTCAACCGAACATGAACATGACTGAATTAGTATGCTGCAATCCAACAATAAAGGATGATCAATCAACTTAATATTGTAAATAGGGAGCAACATGTGAAGAGAACAAATAAGAAGTTTGCGGATAGAGAGGAAGAGAGGAAAGAGACACCAACGAAAAAACAAGAGACACAAGGAGGGAGAGTATGGGAGATGGAGTTCAAAGAACCTGCGATTGCTCAGGAATCCAGGGGGCTCGAGTTGCATCAACATTAAAGCTTGAAGAGGTGTCGAGCTTTGAAGAGGCGTCGAGCGAATGTTTCATGTCATTGATGAGAGAGGAGAAAACGCGAGGGAGAGTACCAGTCTACCAGAGGTGGAGTTCAGGGGAGTAGGGAACCTGCGAGGCTACAATTTGCGATCGCTCAGTAGTCAGGAGAAGCTCCAGTTGTGATCAACGTCAAAGCTTGAAGAGGGGCTTCATGTCGTTGACATCAGGGAGAAAGGGTTTGTTGATTTCAGTTTTATGGTTTGCAAAAGCTCCAAAACGTCTCTATAGGGTAATAGAAAATAATACCTAATATAAAAAAAAGGTAGGAGCAAGATCGGTAGGATCGACCGATCCAACGATCTAAATCGTGATCCAACTGCGATCTTGTGGAGGCTCAACGGTGGCAGGGCAGTTTTGCCCCGCCTTGCGTTCTAACCTGCGGAGCTCTAGCTCCGTCTTCCCACCGTCGGGGAGCAGCATTAAGCAAAGGCACTTTATAATAACCCAAATAATTGGGAAAAAGACCAAGTGACCCATTGAGTTAACAAACCAATTAGTAAGCCCAAAATCTAACTAAAGCCTACCTAACCTCACTATAAAAGCTAAATTTCAGCCACCAAACCCCTCATTTCCCTCACTCTCTTCTCTCTCTTGGCCTCCATCTCCTCTCCACATAGTTAGGGTTTGGAGCTCCCATTTCATCTTCCATGGTGGTGGCTCTTCAAGGGGGATTGAAGGATAGAAAGGGACTACAAGGGCAAGGAAAAGAAGACCTAAAGGCTTCTAGACGAGGAAGAAGGAGTAGAAAGAAGAATCAAATGGAAAAAAGAAAGAGGGTTTTAGGTCTAAAGCCCTAGGTATGTAGAGGGATCCATTTCTCTTCCAAATCATAGTTTTGACATTGTTTCTTGTGTAGATTCAATGGTGCTTCATCAAGGCTCATGGTCTTGCACATGAAGTTGAGAGAAGGACAATAAAATGTGTAATTGTCTTGTGTATGTATGAGTTGTTTAGAGGTGAAATTGATTAGTTTGTTTATGTGCTATTTATATCTAGGGATAACATAGTTGTAACTAGGACATGAAACTTAAGGATTATGTAGATTTGCATGTTCACATGTCAATTGACAAATGTTATATTTAAGTTGAAATCCTAGTGATTAGTATGAACTTTGCAACTTAGGATCTACATTTGCAATATAGATTATTGTGATTGAGCAAAAGACCTAAGATAAACTGTTGGAATTGTATGCTCATATGTAGTTGTCATTCTTAGGTTAAACTCTAATATTTCTTAGGATCATGGAAACCTAGGGTTTATGATTGTTGGATGCAAGTTTCTTAGGATCACGATTAGAATTGCATGCGCACATGTATAATTGATCATCTTCATATCGAAACCCTAACTCTTGTCATGTTAAACCCTAAATTTTGTCATACCAAGAAACCTAGGGTTATCACCGAGAGATTGAACAATTGAGCATTTTAAATTTAGAGTTTTATGATTATAGAACCATCATGTATGCAATTGAGAGAAGAAAATAGGAAAACCCTAACCATGGCACTTGGCTCCGGTAGACAAGTGCCCTACGGCCGAGTCATAGCCACGGCCATGAGGCCGTAGCGCAGGCCTTTGGACTCAAGTTCACTCTATTGAATTGATAAGATAATTCAATAGAGTGACCATTCATAAGATAATTCATGAAATTAATGGGTGC
>LTAE01012303.1:0-14022 GCA_001647135.1 Pontederia paniculata
CTTAACCTACTCCAATCAACTTAGTGGTGAACAAACCCCTGCCTTCTCCATATCTTGAATTCGTCTAGTCAATTGTCATAGCTATTCTTTTTCTAATTGTTCTTTTTAAGTTTTTGTTCTAAAAAAATTAAACAACATTTATTAAACTGATTCTCCCAATTCACCTTAGAATCAATTAAGACAAAACAACAATCCTCGTGGGTTCGACATCCTTCTCATTTTCTATATTACTTGTCGCGATCAGTATACTTGCTGGCTCTCTTTTGCACTGCTGGATTTTACGCATCATAAAACATTTGTCCTTCAGCTACAAAGAAAGTAGGCTATAGAAGGAGGAATCCTCACTAAGGTCATATGGCCAGTACGAGTTCTAAGTAAGTTGTGTGCGGACTAAGGCTTGTCAATCATAAAAAGACTCAATACATCTTCGACATCATCCACTTGGAGCTGCAGTAATATGTTAGGATTTCATTGCCGCTTATGAAATGACTTAATATTTGTCGCACCTACTCGGAGTTTATCATTCTCTGATGGAATGCAAAATCTCGCCACAATGAATTTTTTATCATGTCAGGTGATATATGTATGAATTCAAATGCATTTAATAAGAGAACATTAGTCAAAAAGTTTTTAATCCATGAAGATTTTAACAAATCATATAAATCTCGAGAATCCGAGGAAATATCATAAAATTTGGAAGTTCATAAAGTGCCATAATTGCATGAATCTAAACATGACTTCAATAAATAAAACATGGCATGCAATCATTCATTTCATATGATCAAGGCAATCACATGGATGCAATAATCCATTCTAGAAAATACGTCTTACCTCAACATAACACTATGGATAGCTACTAGAACATTCTCAATGTTATTGTGATAAATCCACTCACCTTGATATCACATGACCTAGTCAAATCCAACACGTCCAAGTCCAATCAATGAACACTAAGAACCTAGTCATAAGTTCCATAAATGTCATATTAAACTTGTTATCACTAAACTTGAACTTTAGGTGATAATTTATATCCTTCGAACTGTAAAAGATTTTTCAGATTTAATGCTTAATACTCATAAAATATTCTAAACTTAATTATTTTAGATAATTACCTATACCCATTCCAGCTTAATCTATATATATTTATATTTTATAAATGTGCGGTACCACTTGTGTTCATCACTTTAATAAACATAACTTGGAGTTTTCAGGTTATTAACCTATCTACATCCACATATATCCTAAAGCTTGTTACCTAAAGACTAGATTTTGCCCATCAAATCATCATGTAACAATTTATAATAAAACAATTTGTCATATTAACATTGTTGAGTTATTATTTAATATTTAACTATCTAACAAACTCCACCTCATATGAATCAACAGACTAATACACAATGCTGTCATAACTTACTAGAACCACTCATCAACAATTCCTCACCTTATAGCTGACTTAAAGAACAATATCGGAACACTAACACTTCCATCCATGTAATGGTAGTTGCATATTTATCAGTTCATCACACGATTATCGTTCTAATTACGTGAAATTTCTCATGCATATAAACAATAATTAATTATCATTCAAGAGAGGATTCTATTATAGTCATTTTACCACTAGAACAATAAGGTTTCTTCGATGCTCATCTTTTTACTCGAAGATTGGTTTCAATCCGAGGGCAACAACAGCGCTAATCCAACAATTACAAGGACATCATCAACAGCCATAATATCACACAGAGTAAATCATTGCAAAGGTGGTAGAGTGAGGTTCTCACAGAAAAAGGAACAGAATTTGGCGGCTTGCCAAGCGTAGTATGAAATCACCTTACAAATCACATTGTCAACTCAACCAAAACCCTAATCAAAGTCACTATTACTCACCAAGAAGGAAGGGACAGTAATCTGACAATTTCTTGGAGTTCCATCGACGCTTGATCGGAGGATCTAACAAGACGACGATGAGGTACCACTCCATTATAAAACACATGAATCATTAGGGAATCTACGACCAAAACCCTAAGCTAAAATCACCATGATATACTGGATGAAATGGCCGACAGCTCTACTCCTGATGAGGTCCGAAATCCGCGAGCGACGAAGCTCTAAAGGGCGGCGTTGGTGAACAAGCTATCACCACATAAAACCCTATTCAAAATCGAAATAAATCTTCGCTTCACTGAATAATGACTACGGAAATCTTACCGAAAGAGGAACGATGGCTCGCCGACTACTAATCACACTGATTCCCATCAGGTATCGTCGATGGTCTACTCGTGTCTGAGATGCAATCACGCCTCAAAACACCTCGACCCATACACCATCGTGCTTGCGTCGCCGAGGAGAACACCATCGTACTATTCGATGATTGTGAGGTCGTTAGAATGATGCTCAGCCAGTGCATCCTGGGAGCATTGGCGGTGACACATGGAACGAGAAAATGCACATGAGAGAGAAAGAGACGGTAGTGAGAGAGAAAAGGCCTACTCCCTGTTTATCATTCTCTTAGGACACGTGGTGTCGATCCAACGACGGGATCGATTTTTTTATTATTATTATTTATTTTCTTCCCTGCAAAAATACCAAAATACCCTCATTAGTTAGAGAAAATTTAAAATTTTCCACTATGAGCTTAGCTTGAGAATTGAGCTCGTTAAAATACTACGCCTATTTTAAAAAAGGTTCATCCTCAAAATTAATACTAACCTGAAGAATTAGAACATGTGAGGATGAATCCTCCGCATGTCCTCCTCTAACTCCCATGTCGCCTTTCTCTCAATATGATTTTTCCAAAGTACCTTGACAATGAGAATCTATCATTTGTGCAACTTATGTGCCATAATAGAATGGGCTCATCGTGATATGTGAGATCCTCCCGTACCACGTAAGATCCAATGAATCAAGAACTCAACTTCCCTTTGTTACTAGAACACAAGATATTTTTCCAAGGTAAAATTTTGAGACACTTTTTTCACCAATTTTCATTTCCTTCTCACGGCGAGATTTTTCGACAAGTGACCTCTGTCTATCTTGAGCAGCTTTAATTCTCATCCTAATCAACCCTATACCTGAATTGTCGCCTAACCAACTTTGGCTCAATCAACAACCAGGTGTCATCTATATCCCAACATATTGGAATGTGACACCTCTTGTCATATAGTACCTCATACGGTGCCATGTCAATCATAAGCTGATAATGATTATTATGTGCAACTCTGCCAGGTCAGTTTAATATCCCTATTGCCACCAAAGTCTATGGCATTATCTTCACATATCTTTTGATATCTAGATGGTCTTCTCAGCCTGACCATCAGTCTAAGGGTGGAAAATAGTACTAAAACTCAGCTTATCCCTTATATGCTTCCAAGATGTGAAAGTAAGTGGAGGATCTCTATCCGACCCAATAGATATAGAAACACCATGTAGTCGTACAATATTGTCACAGAACAATCGAGCCAATCTATTTAGGGGGTAAGCAATGTTATCGTCTTACGATGGTGAAATATTTATTTGAGCTCTTGATTGACAACCGAAAGGCGTTCCACTCCAAGTCACTCTTTCTACGAACTTTTAACCAACATATCATAGATGCTGAAATCTATAGCTCAATTTGAGCTCTTTAATTTCCAGATGTGCACAACTCTAATTAATCTTTCAATGAGCTTTCAACCAGTCCACCTGAAAAGTAAATTGATGTAGCACGAAAGATTGTGTCAATGAGTCACTAATTGACCATAGCGGTTCAGAAAATATCAACAATAATCCGACCAATAATACTCAATACTGAGTAACACTTGATGAACAAATGTGATGGAGAGTCGACCATGAGTCACTATTAAAAATGACAAGTCACAGGCAACGACAAAGAAAATAAGGACCAACAATGAACCTATGGCTGGTAAGAACAAACACGGGTCGGTAACATATGCTAAAAATTTCATAATGATGTCATAACTAACAACAATGAACCAAGAATTTGGAATAGTCCTTATCAAGTTCCAAAACTTATTGTGATGTGTCATGAATCTGTAATTACTTCGATATTGAGAGTGATGATCTAGGAATTATCAATGATTTCAGAATCCACAACAATCTGAATTCAATAGTGTTTCAAATAAAAGATTATAAATTCAAAATGAACAATGATTCCAAATTTGACAACAATGACTCACAATAAGTGATGGTAAATTCATAACCTTCATGACACAACATATCATCTTGGTGAGTCATCAATCTGTGATGACCAAATAGTAAAGGTATATCGACTATAAGTCAACATTCGACAATAATAACTAGATAATTGGTCATTGTTCATCACTTATCAACAACAAGTCATGATTTATAAATGACAAACCGATATCAGCAATAATATATCGTATATGAATGACATATCAATAATTTTCAAAGGATCATAATAAATAATGATGGATAACACCTCTTCTCTATTCCCAAAAATGGAACGATGTTCCATGAACATCCAAGGAATTATCATATGATATTAAGAAATCTGATAACCTGCAACATTGATCAATAATGGTTTATAGGGGTCGATGGCAATTCAACAAATTATTCGAAATCAATGTTCCAGCAAGAGGATTACAACCATAACATCATAAGTCAATGAAATTTACTTGAAAAATTATCGTGATCTACATAAGTCCATAATACCTCATACATAGACAATTGTCTGTTTATAACCCAAGTCATGGATTTTCCAAAAATGTTAGCATGAGCACGATGTAAAATGGATAAGTGGCAAAATTGCTCATAGATACAAAGTGATAGAACACTTAATATGGATCAAAATAAGATCATATAAAGGGACAACTACCCAAAATAGTAAACTATGTGATTCAAAGAGGGGCACCAGAGCTTGTCATAACAAGCGAATGCAATTATCTCATAGGATCATAATGGCTCATAAACAATATCCAAAAGGAGGAACAATGGTCCTCATGAATCCCATATGTGGGATATAGCATAAGTCTCAAATCCGTAGGTCTAGTACGGATGAATATCAAATATCAAAATTATGAACTACACAAGAGTTTCCTACATATAAATATAAAAATAAGCAAATGATAATTAGATTAAACAAGGTTATTCCTCGACCTCACTCAACTAAGTCGCCAACCCGTGCTCATCACATAGCATAGCTAATAATCATCACCTGCAAAATAGGGAGAAAGGAGTGAGCATAAAATGGCTCAGTGAGTGGAGAGAACACAATATCGAAAACCAATAAAATTGAAGCCCACGATGCAATACGATAAAAATAGCGATAAAGTCATTCAATGAATTCCATGTAAAACATTTGTGCTTTAGCTAAAAGAAAGTAGGCTATAGAAGGAGGAATCCTAACTAAGGTCGTATGACTAGTACAGGTCCTAAGTAAGTTGTTTGGACTGAGGCTTGCCAATAATAAACGAAATCAATATCTCTTTGACATCGTCCACTTGGGGATGCAGTAGTATGAAAGGATTTTATCGCCGCTTATGAAATGAACTTAATATTTGGCACACCTACTCGTAGTTGACCATTCCCCAATGGAATATAAAATCGCGCCACAAGGTTGTTTTTATCATGTCAGTTGATATGTATATGAATTCACATGCATCTCATAAGAGATCATTTAGCCAAAAAGTATTTAATCCACGAAGATTTCATCAGATCCTATAAAGCTCGAGAATCTGAGGAAACATCATAAAATCCATTCGGAAGTCCATAAAGAGAATACTGCCATAATTGCATGAATCCAAGCATGACTTCATTGAAAAAAACATGACATGCAGTCATTCATTTCATATGGTGCAAAGTAAACATATGGATGTAATAATCCATTCTAGACAGCACGTCTTATCTCCACGTAAGACTATGGATAGATATTAGTGCATTCTCAATATTATTATGTTAAATCCACACATCTCGATATCATATGACCTTGTCAAATCCAACGTGTCCGAGTCCAATCAATCAAAAATAAGAACCTAGTCATAAGTTCCATAAATGTCCTATTAAACTTATTATCGATATACTATAACTTTAGGTGATAATAAATATCCTTTGAACAAAATAAAAGATATTTCACAATTAATGCTTAATACTCATAAAATAGTCTAAACTTAATTATTTTAGATAATTACCTATGCCCATTCTAGCTTAGTCTATATATCTTTATATTTTATAAATGTGTGGTACCACTTGTGTTCATCACTTTAATAAACATAACTTGAAGTTTTTCAGCTTATTAACCTATCTACATCCTCATATATCCTAAAGCTTGTTACTTAAACACTAGATTTGACCCACCAAATCATCATGTAATCATCTATAATCAAACAACCTGTCATGTGTATCATTGTAGCATTATTACTTAATACTTTACTGATCTTTAACCATCTAACAAACTCCACCTCATATGAATCAACAGAGTACTACACAAATGTTGTCATAACTTACTAGAACCCCTCATCAACAGTCCCTCACCTTATAGATGACTTAAAGAATATAGAACAATATTGGCACACTAACACTTCCATCCATGTAATGATAGTTGCATAGTTATTAGTTCATCACATGAATTTCATAAAATTTCTCATGCATATTAACAATCATTAAATTCAAGGGAGGGTTCAGCTATAGTCATTTTACCACTACAACAATAAGGCTTCTCCGATGCTTGTCTTGTACTCAAAGTTTGTTTCAATCCGAGGGCAGCAGTGGCACTAATCCAATAATTACAAGGACATCGTCAACAGCCACAATATCACACATAGTAAAATATCACAACGGTGGTAGAGTGAGGTGCTCACTGAAAAAGGAATGGAATATGGTGGCTTGCCTAAGTCAATTGTCGATGACGGCCAAAGAATCCAACAAAAAGAGGGCAGCCACTGTTCTATTAAAATCAGTACAAATCAGAACGTGACCTCGGCCAAAACCCTAATAAAGGTCTCTATTACTCACCAGGAAGGAAGGGACAGTAATTCGACAACTTCTCGGAGTTCCATCGATGGCTAGGATCTAATAGCACGACGGTGAGGTACTGGTCTATTATAAAACATGAATTAGCTGGGAATCTACGACCAAAACCCTAACCTAAAATCACCATGATGTACTAGATGAAATGGACAATAGCTCAACTCCTGGTGAGGTCCAAAATCCGTGAGCGACAAAGCTCCAAAATTTGGCGATGGAGAACAAGCTATCACCACTTAAAAACCTAATCAAACCCGAAATAAATCTTCTCTTCATCGAATAATAACATGGAAATCTTACCGGAAGAGGAATGATGGCTCACGCATCTTGGTATTATTATGTTAAATCCACACATCTCGATATCGTATGACCTTCCCATCAGGTATCGACGAGGTTTACTCGTGTCCAAGTTGCAATCACACCTCAAAACACCTTGACTCCTACACCATCGTGCTTGTGTCGCCGAGGGAACATTGTCATACTATCCGATGACCATGACGGTGTCAGAGTGTTACTCGTTGGGTGCGTTGTAGGAGCGTCAGCAATGTAACGCGGAAAGAGAAAACGTGAGTGAGAGAGAAAGAGAGACACTGAGAGAGAAAGGGTCGGCTCCTTTTTATCCTTCTCTTAGGACACATAACGTCAATTCAACGGTTGGATCATTCTTTTATTATTATTTATTTTTGCCTTGCGAAAATATCAAAATGCCCTCGTTAGTTAGAGAAATTTTCAAATCTGCCACTGTGGCCTTTGCTTTAGAATTGGGCTCGTTACATAGAATATTCAGGATGAATTTATTTTGAGGTTACAGTGTAGCATCCAACAAATACAACACAGACCATGTAAAACTCGGGCATGGGACATGTTGGGCCTAACTAAAAGAACAACGTAAGATATGGCTTTTAATTTTATTATATTTCATACTTCGAGTTTGATTTTGTTTTAACCTTATTTGAAACCATGGACTCCGATATATAAATCCCAATCCATGAAATATTTTTTTGAACAAGTTTTATTTATATAATTTGGATAATTCTATGTTTAAATGTATATTTAAATATCTTCAAATAAATTAATGAGCATGGTGGATCTATACATAATATTATCTCTCTTCTCGGATATATAGATGTTCGATAAAGTTGTTAGTTTCGACCTTCATTCAGCCATTGGGATGAGTTAATGGTTACTACCCATAGCAGCAGAAACATTGAACACAGACCACGTCCTACTTGACAAGATCTAATGTTCCTTGGAAGATGTTGGAGCCAAACTTGGAAACGGACTGTGTTTCTCCTGAAGTGGACTATATTCCTCCAATTAGAAATAGTTCAAAGTAAACCCTAACCTTATAATAGATCATGTCACATTGAGCCTCCTATGCTCTAATTAACATTGTATTCGTGATACAAATTGAAACCCTTAATACATGGTGTAAAACGAATCACATCAGCCTCAAAATGGTGAGTGTCCAATATTAGCCATCAAGATGTTGTGCTCAAGAATTTAGAGGCACAAGTGGGGAAGCTGCCTAACATCCTTGTTGGAAAATAACTTGGCTCCCTTGCTAGTAAGACAAAGAATACTCAAAAAGAACAAACTAAAGCAATCACCACCAGGAGTGGACTCTAGTTGGAAGGACCTAGTCTCCCTGTTAACCAAACATAAGAAGCTAAAATAAAAAAATTTTGGGACAAAGGTAGAAGAGGCAAGACTTCCTCACCTACAACAAGGAAACCGGTCAATCTCCCTTATCCACAAAAATATAATGAGGTGAGGTTGGATAGTCAGTTCGTAGAATTCCTGAAGAGGTTCAAACAACTACACATCAGTATTCCATTTCATGAAGCACTCACCCAGATGCTAAGTTACACAAGTTTCTGAAAGAAATACAAAGTAACAAGAGTCCAAGAGGCAAGAGTGATTAAACTAACACGTTAGTGTTGTTCCTTATGTCACAGGGGCTTGTCGCAAAAGCTTCAAGATCAGGGAAGCTTAACCATTCCATGCTCCACGGGAGATTTTCAATGTTACAACGCCCTTTGTGACCTTGGTGCCAGTATCATCCTGATGACATGCTCCATATACCAGAAGATGGGGGCAGGATAACTAAAAGAGAGCAGCATGCTACTACAACTGGTAGATTAGTCAATCAAGAAACCAGAAGACTCTTGGAGGACGTACCGGTGAAGGTAGACAAATTCATCTTACCAGTTGGCTTTATCATAATGGACATGCAAGATGGGGAGGAAGTGTCAATTATATTGGGATAACCATTCTTAGCAACAAGCAAGACATTTATTGATGTTCAACAAGGGAAGCTGACCTTGCAAGTCGATGATGAAGACATCTCTTTCAATCTTGGGAAGGCTCTACAACACCCATTTAACACATCACCATGCTTCGCGATAGATGAGCTGGAGGAGAAGGATAAAGACAACTTGGACATAATAATGGACGAACTGGTCGAGGAAGCGGCATGTGAGCATGAAGTACATCCACACGTTTAGAAAACCCCTAATATTTCATAGGTAAGAGTCAAGCTAGAGTAGAACTATTATGCCTCAACCCTTAGAACTTTTATTTTCTTTTTAGTTCCTAATTGTTAACTTGCAGGTTTACTGCCACAATTGATACATAACAACTATTTCGTGCACGTCTTTCAACAATCACGACCGTTGGAATGTGGACGTGAACTTATTTAATGGGCCGCTCATCGACGACTTCTTCACACCATCACGATCGCAAGCGAATCCCTCTTCCTCTCTGGTGAATTTTTCCCCCTCTTGTCAATATCGACCACCACGTTCAACACCATAATTCTCCTCTCCAACAACGATGAATATCGATTGGCGTCCTACACTGACGAATGCTGAACATTGCTGCTTCCCCAACTCTGATGCGCGCGATCGACAATTTCACCTCGATGGAACACCGACATTCTGAAGCATCAAGCATTAGCAATACACTATCTCTCCATATTCTCCATTACAGTTGTCGGTGCCGACCTCAACAACAAGCCCCAGCGTGAGAGAAGAAAGCGGCGCGCCAATTGACCGCCTCACAGACCATGAAAATCTAATGCGACCGTGAAGTTTACTCTAAAGGTCGTTACAAGTCAATCACGGTCATGAGGAACTGTGCACGGGCTGTGAAGTTTAGGAAAACAGCCCTGAACTCCAGTTGATGGCCTTGAAGACATCGTTGACATTCTTGAAGCATTGTTGCCATCATGCCTCCTTAGATGCAATTGTCTACATGATGCACAAGCTGCCAGCCCTCCCGCCGATCGATCCAGAATGCTAAAGAGAAAGACGCCGCCCGGGAAGAGCCCGCAAATCAGCTCATTAAGTGCCCTCTTCATATTATTCCACGTGATGATGATCAGAGAAGGGGGCCGAGAAGTACAAGTAGTGGAAGTTGGCTCCCACCCATTTCTGATGCCACCATGATGTTGTTCAACATGCGTAACAATATATTCATCACGTTCGACAACATTGGGGCCAGCCACTTCATTTGCAGCCACTGGCTCACATACAAAGAGATAACCTTGGAGTTTCTCACTTCTCTCAACTTGGATTCCAACGTGGTCATGAATTTTTATAGGATATCGTCTAAGTCTTTTTTTTCTTACCTAGGATGGAAACAAGAGGAGTTCTACTACGGGCGGTTAACCCAAGAGTAGTTTGTGTTCATCCTATGGCTAGGCTAAAATCTAGAGTTCTGCGTTGTTGTTCCTAAAAAAAGTTATTGACAACATAGTTAACTTGCTCTATTTGTTATTGCATAGTGTTTGCTCCAGTCGAACACCCATCATTTGGGTGTCCTACGCCACAAAAATCACAGGTCACTTGGTTGACCTTGTTGACAGTGTCTGTTCCCATCAACTGCTCCATCTTCTTGTTTAATGCTTCTAGTTGGGTAGTGATGTGTGTGGCATTGTCCACCTGATGAATGCTAGTTTTCTTATGAGGTGGTACCATGCCATTCTGCCAATGCGTGAGCGCTAGATTCTCTATCATCTTGAACACATTTTTAGGTGACTTATTTTGAATAGTGCTTCCGGCCGAGGTGTCCAGTAGGCTCTTGACTCTCAAGGAGGTTCTATTGTAAAATGCCTGATTTGTTCATAAAATGGCATCATGTTCTGAGGAATTCTTTCAACTAGCTCTTTGAAGCGCTCCTAGGCTTCATGCATTGATTCATTATCCTACTATACAAATTATTTGGCTTCAGAATAAGCCTTATTTTTCTTTTAGGGAGGGCAATACTTGTTGTAGAATGCCTGCTTCAGCTCCTCCCACGTTGTGATGGTACCAGCGAGAATTGTAGACAGCCATGTAGATGCTTTCGCCTTAGTGAGAAGGGAAAAAACCCGAGCTTGAGTGATCATCAAACACTCTGTTAAAGTTAAACGTTTGGCATAAATGCATGAACTTGGCAAAAGGGATCTTCATCTTTGTTCCTGCAGAATTGCTCATTTTGCACCATATGAATAGTGTCATATTGTATCTAAAATTTGGCATCCACTTGAGATATAGTGATGCCCCATGGTCTCTCATGTAGCTAATTGAGCGTATAGTCCCTCACAGTCTTTTAAGCAAGTTGGGGTGGAGGATCGCCAACGTTGTTGGCATCGGCATGTAGATTGCCCAGTTGATTATTGTCCGCCATCGTTTTAGTGTTTGCAATGATTCTTCAGTTACGGCGCAATGTTCGCTCGATCTTAGGGTTGAAAAGGAGAGGACCGCCCGAGCATCTTATGGTACGTCTTGTTATGGATCTCCCTAAAGAAGACACGGGGTCCAGGTTGTGATATGTTCTCGATTCTCAATGCTTGCACGATAACATATAAAAAAACAAAAAAGGTAATAAAACCCAATTAAGAAAAATCTAGAAATGATATTTCAAGTCCTGGTAATAGCGCAAAAAACTTGATGCAATAAAATTAAACATACTTAGTAGCAAGTATTGAGACGCACAAGTAATAAAGTGATGAGGAGTGTCGATTCCACGAGGACTAGAATATCGTGAACTAAATCTAATCTAAACTAAGGTTGGGGATAAAAATTGATTTTCTATTTTCAATTCAAAGAAAATGAAAAGAATAAAATAAAATAGATAAATGACAATAAACACAAGTGGATAGAAAGAATAATGTCATGTCTATACCACCATACTAAAGATCTCTTAGATCTAAGTTAGAATGAAATTTATGACTTAGTGAGGGGAATCTCTCTTGTTTTAACCAACGTCTTGGGCTTGAATTTCTATTAAGTCTTGAATATACAAAGATTAACCTTTTCAATTTTTAACCTTGCATAATCTCAGACGTAGTGCATTAATGATGTTCTCAAACAAATTTGAGATCTCTTTCAATTCTCTTAGTCATCACAATCATGGTTTTTTCGTTTTCTCTTAGTCTACGATTTTCATACACAGGAATAACCTAAATCAGTTCTAACACTGGATTACTACATGCATGAACCTTCCTCTCTTATAAAAATCACATATGCAGAAAATCACAACCAATAGGAAAGCATTAAAAATAATAATGAAAACTATTAGATATTCCACAAAGTCCAAGCAAATAGAAAAAAATATCCAAAGTAAGTATTCGATAGACAAAATCCAAGATAACTATTCCATAGATGGAACAAATGCATATATCAAATAGTTCTAAATATGTCGGTAACAAGAATACAAAAGGCATCGTCGCAGGTCTCTTTCGAGTTCCCTTTGTGACTCCGACAGCGTTTTGCTCTTTCTCCGCAAGTAAAGTCTGACCAAAAACCTGGTGATACCTTCTCCAAAGAACCCTCTGAAGTACATATAGCTTTCAGGCTACAGTGACTAAGGTTTGGAATCTCACAAGATAAGTATTAGGGTGGCGGCCGGTTTCACGCCCCGTAAAATGTGCCTTCACGCTCGTGAATCAAGAGAAATTTTCCATTGTTACGGCCATGATGTGAGTTAACTCCCGTCAGGTTATATTATGAGGCGTGTAATACTTCTCTGTTGCGACTGTTAAAATTCATGTCACGCCCGTGAGCTATGCAATTATGTGTAATCCATACTTTAGTAGCGCCCGTGAACATCTTTCTTCACGCCCGCGATGATGCGAATTTCATCCAAGGCTTTCTATAGTGCCCCTGAAGTGTTGTCTCATGGTTGTACAATTGCTATTCTTTCTTCCACGCTCTGTAATGAATGTTAAGCTTCATCTCACGATCATTAAATTGCTAAGGCTTTCATTTTAACAATGGTGTCCTTTCTCTCCTTAAAAACACAAAAAATAAAAATTTAGTAGCTCACTAAAACTTTATGCAAAATAAATGATAAATGAACAGTAAACATGCATGAAATGCACGAAATTATATGAAAAGTGACCTGAAATGCATGACACTTTTTGCATGCATCAATTTGTAACAATGTCAAGGACCATGAATTAACAACATATGGTGTAAATTGAACTCTACAAAACCTTATACAAATCATCTATCAAAAAGCAAGGCATCCTTGGCGTATCAAATATCATGTTGGATACATGGAGCGTAATGCAATATTTTGAGAACTTTGAATGTACACATTCATTCCTTGAAACCAATAGGGCAGCGGACTTTCTAGTAAACTTAGGTAGAAGCTCTCCGAGCGATGTCTTTTTGATGAATAGTCAATCTTCGAGCCTTCGAAACTTTCTAGACAGTTTGACTTGTAGGATCTAGAATGGCACCAAGAGGGGGGTGAATTGGTATATTAAAAATCTTTAGTTCTTCTTCGATTACTCTAGATGTGTTATGGTAAGCGGAAGCAAACAAGTATGAATATAAACACAAATAGAGAGTGAGAAGAGTAAGAAGAACAAACACAAAGTTTGTTATCGAGGTTCGGCCAAACTCCTGGCCTACATCCCCGCTCCGATCTTCTCCACGAGATCTTCGGAGTTCACTAAGTCCTTCTTCAAGGGCGAAGGCTCCCTACAAATCTCCTTTCTTGTACTGAGGACAAGGAGAACAACCTCTTACATGTAATCTCTCAAGCTCTCTC
>LTAE01012304.1:2684-16704 GCA_001647135.1 Pontederia paniculata
TCTCTCTCTCTCTCTCTCTCACTCTCTCTCTCTGCGCACGGTTCATGGATGACCAACATGGACCATGTCCACATGGGACGCGAGCCGTGTTGCACGGAGAAGAAGAAAACATACCGCGTTGACGAAGGGACACATGTTGCATTTCAACCAGGCGTCGGAGCACCGTGAAGACCTAAGGAAACTGGCCGTGTCCGAGGAGGACACAGACCGCGTCGCGCTTGCTTGTCCGAGTTCGTGTTTCATCCTTCACAAGCGGAGGAGGGATTGATCATCGAAAAATTGAGCTATGTAACTAGGAGAATCAACTTTAGGATTTTGCATATATGTATGATATAGTAAAAGAATGATTACGAGGAAATAATTATTTAAATGCATAATTGAAAACCAAACACTAGCCATGTTCCCCCATGACATGGTCTACACCGTGTCGATGGACGATGTGGTGGAAGATAATATTCTAAAACGGACCGCGTGTCAAGAGTTGACATGGTTTGTGTTCCCTGAGAAAACGACCACGTTAACCCTTGACGCAGGCTGCATCCACTGGAACAAACACGCCCTAAGGAAATAGACCGCGTGCCATTGGGACACAATCAGTTCCTAGGGCTATTTTATAATAAAGAATAAGAACGGTTCGTGTCATTCTCCGAGGGGATTCATGTTTTCTAAAGAAGATCATAGAACGAATCCTGCAAAGAAAATGGTCTATGTTTTTGCCTGTAATGTCTCTTTCCATGAAACGTCGTGTTCACCTGAACACTGCTTGAACTGATACACAACATGGGCCGTGTCACATCTGACGCGGACCGTGTCCCGAGATGATTGATGTGATGTCTAATTGATTGAATGAATTTGTTTGAGGTAGGGTTAATATCCTCTCACGTAAACTTAGCATAATAAGTAATAAAGAGTTAAAATATGTTAATGATTGTGTTTGAAAGAATACCATGAAGAGGAAGGCCCCAACGCACTAGGGATTTATTTTTCTCCTGTTTAGGGACTCATCCCTCTTGTTTAAGGGTTCATCTCCTCCTGTTAGGGTCTCGTGCCATCATGTTAGGGTTTTATGCCCTCCTGATTACTTGATGGGTTTAGAGTTGACCCCATGACCTAGCTAGCCATCCTGGCGACAAATCTCTAGAATATTCATGTATTCTAATTGTTCATTATTGATTAAATTAAAAGATGCTACCCAAGAAGAATAGAGAATTGGACCTGAACATACTGATATACTGTACAACATGAGAGTTAGGTATAACTAATGTTCTTGTTATTGTTACTGAAATGAAAGATGAAAGAGATTGATACTGATGAACTGATGTCACTGAAAGAAAGAGATAAAGCAAAGCAAAGGAAAATGTAAAGTGATTGAAGGCAAAAGCTGATGTTTATAAAGATGACTGTATGATAGAACATGTTCTTTTTTACTTGTATTTTCATGTATGTTTTACCCTATTGAATTATTATCCTTTACATATTGAACTTCATAGCTCATGAGAGAATTGTCTTCCCTGCATTTTGATCCTGCAGACAAATAGGTATAAATAGATGATGACTACGCAACAGTAGCATGATGGAATTCGTGATGGATGACTTGCACATGTCATAGGTCCTGGTATTGGCTTCCGCATTGACAAGTCCATAGTGTTTACTAGTGGATTGATCAAAAGAAAAGTCAAAGAAGTAAGTTGGTAGCATCACCAAATCTGCAATATGTTAGATGACGAAGTATGAATTTGGAGGCATTACAGAGGATGACTAAGCTACCAAAGATAATTTGAAAGTTGTGAATATTGTGTTTTACCTGATTAACCTATATCCATCAATTCCTTTGAATTTTGATACTTCTGAGAAAGTAAACACTTAGGGTCTGTTTGGTACAGGAATAAGAGAGGAATAATCTTCTTATTCCTGTATTTTTGTCCAAACAGCTATAGAACAATATTATTCTTACCTTTTTCAAAACTACCTTGAAGACCGTGAAACCACTCATTTTTGTCCATTAAACAAGAACAATTTGTTCTTGCTAATGGCAAGAACAAATTTTTTGTTCTTTCATTTTCTTTTTGCCTTTTCTTAATTTATTTTATTAAATTATTTTATATTCATAATTATATAGTTAATTATAATTAATTTTTTAGCTTCTTATAATTTTTTCATAAAAGTGTGACATTATAGATGAAAAATAAATAAATATAATTTCATAAATATTAATAATTAAGTATTTAATTAAATTATTAGGTGATAATAAATTATTTTAGATGGAAAATAAATAATATTAATAGTTAAGTATTTAATTAATTATTAGGTAATAATATGTTATTAAAAATAGAATGGCAAAAAATATTAACTAGTGTTATTTAATTTTAATTAGAATTAGTGCTAATAGTTTTATAGTTATATAATTGAATAATTAAAATTATATTAATTAATTATAGTTAATACTTACTATAAACTCCTAATTATATTTAATAAACATATATAATAATATATTAATTTTATTTTTTCTCACTTCAATTAAATATCTAATTTTAATTATTATAATACCAACTAATTCATCCAAACACCTTATTAGAATATCACCATAAGAATAGTTCACTTCTATTCTTTCCACAAGAATAAAAACAGAATATTCTCTCTAATTCTCATTACCCTTATTGTTTTACCAAACATGGCCTTATAGAATTTTTTTTTATTCACATTTGAAATTTTTTTATTGCAAAGCTTTTGTACATGTTAAAAAAGAACAAGGATTTGAATTGAATGACAATACTCAAGATACTCAAGAGTGTATATTTCTGAATTATGGAGATACATAATCAAAATACAAATATCAAATTCAAAGAAAAAATATCAAAAATAAATATGTGGTATTTCATGAATTTGAAACTTTGATAGACTTCAATATGAGAGAGAGAGAGAGAGAGAGAGAGAGAGAGAGAGAGATGATCATGTACATGTTAAACTTGAAAGTGATGAGTCAATTTGTGAAAGAGCATGTTGTTCTATTTAGATGTATGAGTTCTGAATATTCGGTGTTTATTGAAAAGCAGGAGTAAATAAAGGCAAATCCAGAAGAAAAAATGTAATAAGGTTTCAAACAGAACGTTATAAAGATCAAGTAATAATTCTTGATGATTATATATTGTGCTATAATTATTCAACCTACTAAAAGCAAATTAAAATTTGATCTTATTAAAACTTTAAGATAACTAGTAAATTTGAGTGAGTCTTTAACTTTAATTTTGATTAGTATATAAAACAAAATTATCTCTCTCCTAAGAGAAAGGCGTGGTCAAGATTTGTTGGATTTTTTCTTTTTCCTTTGAAAATGTGTGTCCACAATCCACATATTACACTATAGACAAAAGAAAAAATGATTTCTTTTGGTGATGATGATAGGAGAGAAGAAAAGATGACATTTGAAAAAAAAATAGAAATGTTTTTTTTGGAGAACAAAAAATTAAGAATAAAATTAAATTGAAAAGATCTTTAAAAATTTCTTGATATCATGATAAAAAAAATCATAATAAGATTTTTTCATATAAATTTAGCATCCCTTCACATTATATTATTTTATATGTACGATATTAACTTAAATGATTTAATTCATGCCTAAGAAATCATGAATTTTCAACACTTGAAATAAGTTAGCATGTGGATCTTCTGCTTAATAATGGAACATGAACTGGCCAGCGGCCCTCCTCTGCAAATTCTGAAACATGTATTTCCTTTATGATACTTTTGCAGCTCAGATAGGCAACTTCTTCAGACATTACTGTTAATGGGCTCCAGCACATCATAGAGCTCACAGGTGAATAAATACGCATGAGTTCGCTCCATTTGACCAGGCCCATTAGCATCTAATTTTGCTGTCTAAACTTCTCAGTTCATTAATTGTTTCCTCCTCGATGTCGGTTGTATGAATGAATCATTGATATCATAACAAATTTGGCTAAGATAAAAAAAGAATTTGTACCACAACAACCAATCCAACTAACTATAACTATTGGTAAAGCAACTCCTTTTTATCTATACACAAAGTAGCACTCAGTTGGTTCTCAATGAATGGTGCTTATTTTTTTTAGACTCGCTAGATTATGCGCATTCGATTCTTGCAAGATCTTCTAGTACATTCGTGACGCATAATATGGGGTTTGATTCTTCTTAACAAAACCCTAGATATTATGTATTTGAGTACTTGCCACCCCAAATAGATCCTAACCCTTTTGGTTACCAAGATATTATTCATGGATTAAATTTTTTTAATTCATGAGATAGTCTCATGACCTTAATCCACCTGGAATACTGCTAGTTCAATGAGGAGATAAAATATTTTTATCTCTATTTTTTTATTCTTTCTTCAATAAATGCAGTGGGGTCCATCGGATAAAAAAAAGTGTTTGATTCAAAAGTGGAGAATAAGACCTTAATCCAGGTCTTATTTCCCAATCAAACGAGACTCTCATTTGATTGCTGGTTACCAAATAGAATAAATAGTTAATTTTCTTAATAGCACCAAACATACACTAGGTTAAGGTTTAGGCACGAAACATATTGCACAAATTCCAATAGATGTTTAATCTTATTGAGTTTTTATTTTTTGAGTTATGATATTTTTAAAAATAAAAAAGAATAAAAGATATTTTAAAGTGTGATTTGAGAACAAATCAGTCATTTTAGTGTTCATCGATATCGACAAAATATTCTATACCCTTTTGTAACTCTAAACTTTATGAATGAAGAAAAGAAAGGAAAGTTCATTTTTAAATAAGTGACAAGAGTAGCATGATCATTTGATATGAATATTTTTCTCTTGAGATTCAGACACTACTAAAAATAATAAATATCATCGTTATTAAATTTGCAATACACGAATAAAATGGAAGTAAAAATGTAGCAATAGATTGTTATAGACTGTCATAAACTAATTAGCTATTCCTTTCTTCTATATCCCGCAATCAAACGATCCTGACTAGAGTTTGTCTCGCAGGAGGAAATTTATTATCTAAAATGATTTTAGAGCCTTTTTTTTGTCATGTCCCTCACCTTGTGATCTCCACCTTTATATCATATATCATAGTAAAATAAAAGAGACATGTCGTTATTTCAACTAGTGCGACTTTTCCAGGGTGGAAACCTGCTGCAACAACAGAGCCGATGCCGTTGGATCCTCTGATCTCTTCTCACCTTCTCCTCCTACATTGCAGCGGAAACTATTTTGTGTTGCATCATTATGAGCATTTTTTAACATTCTTGTGCTGCATCACAAAGCATTTTTTATAAAATAAAAATGTGATCTGTGCAAGCTCCTCTTCTTGAGTTGAGCTTTTTTTTCTTTACCTCTTCTTGTTGTCTCTTTTCCTTGAATACAAAAGAGCCATTTTAAATGAGTTGATGCACATTTTCAAGCATCCTCTTTGGCCTTATGTAACTATGTGCTCCTCTGTATGTCTTTTTCTTTTTCTTCGGTGTATGAGAGTAGAGATCAAAGTGAATTGAAGTCTTAAGTTTTGTTTGGCACGCATTTAAATTAGCGTCTACAGTAGCGTATAGTGTGCTGATCAAGTCAATACGCTAGTTAAGATGTTTGGTAAGCACAATTAATAATAGCGACAAACGATTGGAACTCAGCATTTTGAGACGTTTGACAGACCAACATCTAGAGTAGCGACAAACTTATAAAAATTTATTTCTAAATATACCCTCCAAATATTTTAATATTAGTTAATATTTGCATGAGACCCTTATTGTTTTATATTAAATGATCACTTTATTATTTATTATTATTTTATTAAAATTGGAACTCAGCATTTTGAGACGTTTGACAGACCAACATCTAGAGTAGCGACAAACTTATAAAAATTTATTTCTAAATATACCCTCCAAATATTTTAATATTAGTTAATATTTGCATGAGACCCTTATTGTTTTATATTAAATGATCACTTTATTATTTATTATTATTTTATTAACTTATAAATTATTTGGTCAGCTATTTATTTTATTATTATTTATTAATATTAAAATATTTAAAATAAAAATGTGTTACTCAACTTATGACACATATATTAATGCAATTTATTAAATAATTGTCTGTACTTTTTTAATCATTTTACATTTATTGATTTGTTCAAACGCTGCATTTGTCAAACATTTTTATTAAATTTAATAATTCACTCGCTACCGCTAATCGTTAATAACCGCTAGTACATACCAAACAAAACCTTAATAGCTTCCTCCTCCTTCACCCTATGCAACGTGTACTCAATATAACTCTTCTTATACTCGAGTTATAAATATATACATGCAACAACTCCATGTCCAAACCCATTTATGAGGAAATCTATTATCTAAAAATATATACATTCCAAACGAAGCATAGAACATAAATAACATGATTTCTATCGTGAATCTTACCAGCCAAAGGTACAAATAATTTTAAAAAGTAAACTGATAGAAAGAACGACATTTTTTATATTTATAATCTTAACACAGAGAAGGTAAATAAAATTGCGAATCAAATTTTCTTGTGTCAATTAGTTCTATTAGAAATTTACAAGAAACATATACTTCAGAGGAAGAAAAAAAAATCAGGGAAAGGAATTTTCGGACTTTGAACAAAACCCATGAGTCAATCATCCATCATATCCTTCTACTCGAACATATGCTCTTTTGGTATACCCATTCTCAAGAGAAGAAAATTGAAACAATTAAATTAAATCCTAAACAAAATATCTTGTTAGCTTTTCACTCCAAGAGAAGAGTAATCTTGTTAGTTTACTCTCTGACTGTGGCTGGTCAGGAAGGATTGTCTGATCCACTGCTGTTACAGGTGCTAGGGATGGTGCTTGTGCCGGTTGCCATGCCCTGTTCTTGATCAAGTGGCTGAATGAACCCATCATTCTCCTACTGAGCTTGAACTCATTTGAAGTTTTTCCTGCTACATTGCAGGTAGAAAAAATATTTTCTTCAGAGACTAGAATCATAAGAGTAGAAACAAAGTTGTAACTCCAACAAGAAAATGTGAACCAAAAGGAGAGCTTTAAACATTCTTTTATTTTCTGAAGGAGAGGTCTCTTCTTACCTACAGTACCAGCATCCTGCTTTGATTGTGCTGCTGACCAACAGATAAGTGTTGGGGTGATGACTGTGAGCAGAGCCCAGCAGAAGAAGACCAAGACATAGCCTCTGGGAGGCATTATGTCTTCCTGTACTATGAAGAACACCCTTTATCAATTAGGAGAAGGAAAAAATGGTAAACAGGAGGCTAACCAAGAGAAGACCTGGCTGGCAATAGTGAACAAGAGTGGAGATTTAGAAAGGGTATAGAAAAGTTAGACTCGAGAATGCTCTCAAACTTTCTCTTCATTTTTTAATTTTTTGCTTTCTATGCAATAATACAAGTCAGAAAAATCATCTTTTTACTCCGTTTAATTGAGATCTGATAGGAGTAGGTGAGAGGTTGATGTTTCAAGAAGACTGATCCAATGGGATCCCACTTTGTGTTCCCTGACTGTCATGTTTCTTTCCTTTTTAAGGGTTATCTCTGGAACTTGGAAATATAGTGAAATTCCATATATAAGATGTAAGAACTGAAACAAAATAAGGCAAAACAATTGAATAACATCCGCCCGTATCTTGTGTGCAGATAAGACACAACAACCTCCACATCTATGGTTGTGGTTATGCCTAGGTGTTGTTACTATGGGATTGTTGTATTCTCTTTTCTCTCCAATTATCTTCTGCTATTTAAAGAGGTTGAAATTAAGTGTTTCAACATGTTTTCGAGTGTGCTTTCGTGGGAGAATTTCTTAGAATATTTGTGCTATGACAATGTGTTCTATCTCCTGTGCTGCGTTTGGCAGCGGGAACCGGAGCCAGAACCGGCTCCGGTTCCAGCCTGGTTCCCCAAACGACAAGACGTTTTGGGAACCAGACGCTGAATCCAGTGAAGGAACCCGGGGTCACGTGACTCGGGTTCATGCATCCGGTTCCTGCACAGGAATGATGCAACAACAGCATTAAATGCTACTGTTGCAGCCTTTTTTTTATTTGGACAACGTTTTTTTATTTTTTTTTAACTTTTTAACTTTACATAATAGTTTTTAGTTAAAACTAATTAAATAATATAATTATAAATTATTAGTTATTTTATTATATATTTTAACTAATATTTTTTAAATTATTTTTATGATAATATTTTATTAATTTAAATGTGAGATTAAAATAAGTTACATAAATTATTTAATTATATAATTTATGTGAATTACTTTATATTACTTAAATTTATTTTATAAGAAAATATTTTATTAGCTTATGTTTAATTTATAATATATATTATTTTATTAGTATAATTAATAATAGTGAGTTTATTATTTATTATTTTTTAATAATTTTAATCGGTATATTTTATAAAATATATTTTATGAAAATATTACTTTATAAAAATAATTTTATGTTATTTAATATAATATTTAAATTAAAATAAGTTTTATCTTTATCAAAAATATATTTAATATTTCCGGTTCTCACTTTTTATTCAAACATCCCTAGAACCTATCTATAATCATTACATTTTTAGTTCATCCAAACATAACTAGAATTAATCTATCACATCAAAGAACCCGGAGAACCCCCGGTTCTCTATCCAAACGCAGCCCTGATGATTTTGTCCTCGAAAAAAGTGTTCGTAGAAAAGTCTCGATGCACTCCTCATCAAAGAGGTAACATATCATTGTCTAAATAATGTGTCATTATTGTTAATAAACCTTCAATGTTATTAAGGCCTTCTGAATTTTTCTCGAACTCGTGATTTATCAACATCCACGCACCTCGATTGTAGGACCACAATCAAAGAATAAAATAATTTTCGTTATTACAAATATATTAAGAAAATACCTAGACAATAATATAGTTTCTTTAATTTCTTTTGATATATTTTGGAAGTTTTTTTGCATATGTTGCAAAAGAAAATTGAAAAGAAGAAAAAAAAAGGAAAAGAAAAAAATATTGTTCACCAATGGGCGCACAACCACATGGGCATGGCGGGTAAGAAATATGGTGTGGTTTTGACATGCACCTAATTGAGCGTCTTTGCAATTGTGGGTCAAACCCACATCCAATTATTGATGCAAAAAATTTGTAGCGATAAAGCTAGCAACTGCACTAGTCGCTCAAGTAATAAAGTGTGTGAGTAAGATTATCGATCCAACGAGAATTATCTAACGCTTACTTCCCTAATCCCAATTTGTAATATGAGAAAATAAAAAGAATTGATTTGGATAATAAAAAATTTATAGAAATTAATTTTAAAGAAATTCAGAGGTAAGACGAAGAGATATCAAAGGTGAGGAGAATTAGGGAAACTCTCGTTTAGACCGTCAATGCTATGGATCCTATCATAGGCAATAACGCATACGAACCAATTATAAAGTGAAGAACTCTCAATCTATATAACTCACCAATATCTCAAGCTTGAGTATCTATTTTGTAAATAAAAAGGAAGAATTAACCTTTCAATTTTTAATCCTAACCTATTATTAAATAAGACACATTAGAATTAATTATCTCTCAATTAAGAGATCTTTTTTATTTCTCCTAGATTGACTACGCAACCTTGGGCTCTTTCGTTTTCTCCTAGATTATGGTATTAATGCAAGCAATAAGAACGAACATGAAATACTATCAAAAAGTTCAAATTATATCAAAAAGTCTCTGACCTTGATGTCCAAAAATCTCTTCAATATTCAAGATGTGATCATAGATAGATGATCCAAAAGATCTCTCCTCCAAGTGGCCAAGGGTCTTATTTATAGCCTTCGAAACATCCTCCTAGGATTTTGAGTTGGTACGTGGACATTTGGCAGGCAGCCAATTTCATGGCCCATAAGTGAGATGTAACAGTCATGAATCAGGTGGAAGTCGATGTCATCATGGTCGTGAATCTAGTTTAATGCCTATGAAGTATGCTATGTTGTATATGTTGCATCTTTGTTGTAGCCGCGAGGAAAGTCGTCATGCCCGTAACTCGTATAATGTCGATGAGAAGCCTTCTCATCTCTGTAGCGTCCGTGAGACAATTCCTCATGGTCGTGAAATTATGTAGTTGCTGAAGGGGCTTTTGTAGCGGCTGTAAAATATCGCTAACGTCCCATGAAATTGAAATGTTGCAGATGGATTCAACAATTCAAATCCTTGATCCATTCTAGTCATTTTCGTCTTTCCCACACATTTTCTACTCCTTAACATAGAGAACATACAAATTTAGGTAGATAAATAATTCCATGAAAACATCTCAATATTGATAATAAAATGAATGAAAAATATGCAAATAATGCGACTAAATGAATGCAAAATGTATGCATGAAATGCATTGATCAAACTCCCTCAAGCTCAAACCCTTGCTTATCCTCGAGCAAAAACTCAAGACAAGACTCAAGAACAAATGGATCCACTCATAGTCTCCAAATCGTCAACCAATAGTTTCCTCTTACTACTTTCACGACCATCGTCAAAGTATATAACAAATCCAAAAGATCCCAACTTTGTAGACTTTCTAAAACTCAAATATATTTAAACTTCTCCTAATTAAGTTCTATAAAATGAAAAAAAATATAATCCATCACATAGTAGTACTAATGTTGAAAACATAAGTATCACATGAGCTTAATATATCATATGATTTTTTTTACTTCATTCTATTTTTTTCCTTTTTTTTTATTGAATTCTAATATCCAAATAGGATTGCACAAGGAAGTTCGTGTAGCGATTCAATTAATGACTCCTAGACCAGATGTCCTTAGGGCAGCAAGTGTTGAAGCATCTCTCGAGCTTACTTGCCCGAACATTCACAGGTTGTAAATTAAAGATTTCGAACTTAGCAGTGATTATGAAACTCAGGTGCTTCTTCATAGTGCACAAGGTGGGCCATGCAATGGGCTTTTAATCGGCGGATCCCATACTAGTTGGCCTTAAGTCATCAGGAAAGAATTCCTTGTAGATCTAATTACACAAACACACCCTAGTTCCAAATAACACACTTGTATCTCCTCCACTACTTTATTCATTATTTTTTTAATTTTGCTATTTTTCTTTTCTCATCATTTCAAAAATACAAAAGCACGAAATATACTTAATGCGTTCAATAAAAATGCAACTATAGTCCAAACTAATGCAAAAATAAAAGCAAGCTGAAAAAGAAGTAGTCGTCTAAGAGTCATAGGTCTACTTAGCAACTTTCTATATTCCACATACCCTATACTATGACGATACTAGATAAAAATTGTAGTAATTGAATTTCATATATTGAGAAAATGTTGTCCTAAATATGTACAAGATAAACGATTAAGAACAATGACAAAGAAAAAAGTTTGACACAAAAGATTCTTTTCGGATAATTAAAAAAAATATATTTTTATGAATTTTTCAATAGAAATGCATGAATAAAAATGTAGTGTCAAAAGGAAAATAAAATACTAAAATTATACATGAAATGCAACAACCAAGCAAATATGCAATGCATGAAGTACATTCTCCCCCAAGATCGAACTTCATATTGTCCTCAGTGTGAGCCAAACCCAAATGGTACGAAAATAAATTAACAAAAAAGAAAAGAATACAAGAAAGATCTCACCCAAATTTGTAATTGTTGTGAAATAATTGTAGGCAGAAGTGTCGATGGATGAGACTTGTCAGAAGGTGATTATGCTCTTAAGATCTTTAATAATGTTCTCATATCATAGACTCAGATGGCTTTATGATCGATATCCCTCCACTCCTTCAAAAATTATGTTGGACTCCTTTATGCACATAGGACCTTTGAAAAATAGTACTCAAAGCAATTGTGAGAGAGAAGTGATGACAGAAAAAGGTATAACCAAAAAGCTGGACCTAACATCTTAAAAGCTTGCCCAGAGCTTTATTTTTTTACACATTATCTGCTGACTTATATCTATTTACTACATTTTAAATATTCAGCATCTTTATATTTGAATTTTGGGATTCTGAACTAATTTGGGAGAGATCTGATAACTAACTTCCATGATTTATGCAGTTTGAACATTTGAAATTCAAATTCTTTTCTTTTCTATCACAGCTGGGGACCATGGTAACTATCATAACTGTCAACCCGGATTTTGTGGAGGTTACCCCTCATCTGACTCAGATTCTGCTGATTTTGCGGATTTCAAATTCCTGGCACTCGCGAATTTTGGGGAATGAATGGAGGAGGTCTGAAGACAACAGGGGAGAGGATATATGAGGAGGAAAGGCGAAGGAACCGGGGAGCGGACGAACATCGGAGAACTTACTTTCTTTTTTCACTTAGTTTTATCCCGGCAAGAACTATGTTGGCTAAACTTTATTTTGATCTTGTATCTGTTAGCTCCAGGATGTCCGGCTAAACTTTTATCGCCGGCTAAACTTGGGGAACTAATCTCTTAGCTGACCCACGAGCATACGCTACGAGAGTGAGAGATTGCTGATTAGGTGACCACTGCGAGAGCAGAGTTATGCTCCAACCTAAGAGAGTACTCTGAACCTTCAGGTCCCCCTTGGAAAAGAGGTCAGTACACGCTGAGAGGCGGTACCTCTCTGGCACTTGAGTGTCAAGACTTAATTATTTTATCGAGATTTAAGATGGTGAGCTCTCTTTCCTGAGAGAGAAATAAAGAGTGTGCATGTGTCACTATGGTCAGATTACATTTGGTCAAGCCTTAAGCCTTCACCACGAGAACGGGAAGGTGAAGGGTAGAACAATCACCGCGAGAGCATGGTTGCCTTGACCCGTGGTGTAAGGGTCTAGGCAACTTTATATATACTCACGTTAAAGAGCGGATGAGTGAGATTCAGAGGTGAACCCAAGGTTTTGTGTTATCTCATAATTGGAATTATCCTTCTTTTAATTTCTGCGTTCTCTATTTAAAAAAAATCCAAAAAATTATTTCCCCTTTTCAATTAATTACTTCTCACCTATTTGAGGTTGGGTTTGAACCTCTAGTGTCAAGCCCCAACCTAAGCTTGCTTGAGGATAAGTGGAAGCCGAGACATGAAAACAAAGTTTTCTTGTAGTACTCGACGATTGCCGTATAATTATGGTGAAAGGAGTGTCCTCTAGGGTTTATAAATATTAATATTTGAAATGAAGACAACTTTTACTGAAGCTTGACCTAGCCTTTACGCCCTAACCTGTGGTCATTTTCTATCTTACCCCACACTTCGCATCAAGTTTTTGGCGCCATTGTCGGGGAACTCGTTTGATTTTTCACACCTTTAACCTGCTATTCTAATTTCGTGTCTTATTTCCATTGTTCATATTTCACACCTTATTTATAATTTTTATATTTCTTTGTTTCATTTTTCTTTTCTTTCTTTTATTTTATTTCTTTTATCTTATTTTGACCTTTGATCTGTTGCCTAACCCTAACGGGTGCTTGAGAGGTGTATGCGCAGTTCTAACTTCGAAGAAGAAGAGATTCTTGGGTTTGATCCTGAGATCGAAAGAAACTTCAAGAGAAGAAGGTGAGAGCAAAGATTCCGAAAACTCCAAGCCCGAGCTTTAGAGAACAACATTGAGATGGCCCAACCTGATCCAAAATACGAGTCAAGCTAATCCAACTGGGAGCCAAGCCAATCAAGTCAACCCACACATTGCAACCAACTTTGATGCAGCTCGAGCGCTTGACGAATTCTGCAGACCTATCAGTGTAGGCCTGAACTCCTGGATAACAACGTCAGAGGTTAACACCAACAAGTTCTAGTTGAACCAAACCATATTAGGTTACCTAGGACAGAACCAGTTCGACAGGCTTGTCCGTTAATGCAAGTACAGTACCTTCACCTACTCCTCCGGTCACCCGCTGCTCCAGCTTCGGTCGACCGCTCCTTCGGTGAAGTCCCCACTTGAACTGCCGCTTGGTGCTTCGGTTGTCCACCGATCACCTTCGGGCGTCCGCAGCTTCAAGTGCCGAAGCCTTTCCCTCAGAGAAGCTCCTTCGGTCGTCCGCCACCTCCTGTGGCC
>LTAE01012310.1:0-14007 GCA_001647135.1 Pontederia paniculata
TCTCTCTCTCTCTCTCTCTCTCTCTCTCCTCGTGTAATTGGAAGCCAAGTGTGGGTTGAGCTTGCCGAGTTGTCTCTCTTCCCCGCGCGAAGACATATTTGAGAATTTTATACACAGTGCACGCAATTATTACACAGATTCTTTATTCCCTCCGAGCAAAAACCATTGTTTTGTGTGGTCTGGTTTTAGATGAAGACAAGTTAGTTAGAGTCCAGACATGTAATCAGATTTATGTCGAAATTATTTTACAGATGCTCATTTCCAAACTTTACTTTCAGTAAAGGTCTCCTAACACTTTGCCACCAACAATTATTTAGTACCGCATTTGACCATTTTCTTATTCGTTTAATAAACTGGTACGGTGGATTGAGAAGTTGGCTCAAATGAGAGAAATGATCTTATTTACATTATTGCTACGAGAAATTAGTTACTGTTAGGAGGAATGGATGAGAAGAATTATACAATAATATATTCTTAATTATAGAATTTTTTACAGAATAAAATAATAGATAATATAAGATATGGAACAACTTAAATCTTAAAATGATTATATGGAGAACCAATACGAAATATAAAAAACCTTCGAGCCCTTGAAGGATTCTTCCTTTATCCCTCACAAGCTCGTTATTTAGACAACAAGACTCCAAATGAGATGAATAGTTCTGCCATCCCAACTATTTGAAAGATTGTATTATATAAATGTAATATAGATTTATTATTGAGTTAAGATATATTGACATTGTCAAAATTTGAAAACTAGCATTTACAAAATCTAATCAAATAAGTTCACCATCGGGATAGGTGTTTATTCATAAATCGGATTAATCGGAATACTAATAGTCTTAAATAGTTTTAAAAAATAGTAAATTATATAAAAAATTATTTAATAGATAATCTTTGAAAAAATTGTTAATTGCATATTGAGAATTAGTTGAAGTTAAATTTTTTGCCTCACGCTGAATTAGTGAGGGTTACTAATACCGAAAATAAACTATTCCATATTTTGAAAATTAGGAAACCCAATCGGCCCACTAATGAATAAATAGATCCATGATGTCGTGCTTAAAAGGTTGGCGTGGCCCAAGTCACACTCCAGTTTCGACACGAACATACGTCCGGTTGGTGCGGAAATGCCGGCAACGCTGCAGCCCAAGAAATCCAAACAATGGTGCCTAAAGACATGCCATATTTCGCCTATTTTAATGTAAAGAAATCCAAACTTTATTTGTACTTAAATTTATAGCTCACAAATTTATAGCTCACATAAATGTTGCACATATGCAGCTTCCTAAACTACTCTCATCTTTGATAAACATAAGTTGTAATATAAACTTTAAGTTTGCTTTCTGTTCGTGGCTTTGTGCAGCTTTTGCTCCTCTAGTTCCTTTCCATGTTTGGAGGCCTAAATTTTTGGGCCAATTTGTATTTTTCACCAACAGGACTCACCCAAAGAATTCTGTACTATTTTTATTTTTTAATTTTTTTTTATAATTATTTTATTTGGTTATGGTAACACAAGTCATGATGTGATGGTCATATTACATAACTCCACGACAAGCTCTTTCCTTATTTTCACTTTATAATGGTTCGATTAATTTTGTGATAAAATAATATAATTAAATTTCATCATATAACTCAGATAAACTTATACATACTTATGGAACTAACTTCATTGACCCTTAGTAGAGTAAAAAGATAAATAAATTATGATCGATTTATCAATCTCTGTAGAAGAGTTAGATTATAATCATTCTATTCCGATAATCATGTTTACAATTATTAGTTAAGTAATGTTTGATCTATCCAATGATAAAAAATGTTCTTTATCCCCATCTCTTGGTATCTCGCACGATGAATAGTGAAGAAAAACATAATGTCTCCTATGTTTTACATATTATAATGCATTTTCGTCTGTTTTTATATAAAAAAAAATATGAACTTTCCTCTAAATATGGGAATACCGATAATGATATATGCTGTCTTTTGCAAAAATATTATTTACCATATTTAGGCCCTCCAGGCATTAAGGATTGGGCTTATTTATGCCACCATATTTGGGCCTGACAAGACTCATTGAAATTGAATACATGAGATGAGATCCATTTCTCTCTTTATACGATCATTTGTTTTACCGTAAAACGCCTATATAATTAAATATTAAATTTTAAATTTATGATCTAAATTTAAATAATATAAAATTATATTTTATTTTATATTAATTAAGTGATTTTAGGTTGTTTAAATTTGGATTATAAATTTAAAACTTGACGATTAATTATATGGGTGTTTTACTGTGAAACATATGAAGAAACATATGGAAAAAAAATTATCTTTATTAAATTATATATATATATATATATATATATCACCTGACACAAAAGAAAATTGATCTAGATGACTAATGAATCTGAATATTAATTAAAAGTTGAAGAGAACAAAATGTTAGCTGTGCTAATTTTTTTTTAAAGTATATATAAGCTACAAAGTTACATACATGTTGTTCATATTTGTCCAACACGTTTCTTGAAATTAGATGAATATGTGCTCATCAGAAGAAGAAAAAAAACACTTAACTTACTTTGAGGATTTGCAAGCAATCAAGATTTTGCCCAAACACACAAGATGATTTATTTATACGGGTGAATCAAATTACTGCTATCTATCTCTTCGTCTGTGGTCATGAAATGCCAAAAATTTGAAGATGCCATTAAAACGCAGATAGCCGAATACGCCAAATTAAGTGGCTATGGAGAAGACCAGATGTTTACAAGTGTATCGGACATGGGAGACGTACTGAAACCTCATCCTTATCCATGAGGAAGCCATATATATAACTTGTCACGTAGATGGGATTCTAATTATTGATGGGTCTTGATCAACAGAATATATTGTTGTCCCCATGGTGCTGTTTGATGGATGATGCCACTTATCACGTAGACAAGCCGTCCACGGTCCGAATTCCATGCACAACAAAAACCAGCTTCTCCCCGAGGTTTTGTAGGTTGAGTTTAATATGAATAGTTTAATTCTTTTATATCAGCTCTAAATTCTAATATATAATTAAGATTAGTAATAAAAATTCTAAATATATATAATAAAATAAATTATAATCTCTATAGGACATAAGTACATTTACATTACACAAAGTTTAGAAATTTCTCGGTGATCGAGAGCAGTGACCAGTCACTTGGGTGCTTATTACTAATGATCCTCCAAGAGCAAAGACACTTGGACACTTGGGTGCAGCTGATACCTGGAGGGGTGTATGTTCACAAGCATGCAACAATCAAGTGCACATGTCACTGAGCGTTTGTGCGGACACGGCCACGTACGACCTCTAGACGAATTGAGTGTTTAGACAAGCTTGAATAAGTGTATTTGAGTATGTGAGCAGCGAAAGTCTTGAGACACGATGAGGCTGCGGAGCGGTAAGATGTTTGATTTCTTGCGTTGATGCTTGGCGACATCAAGACAGGCGCTCGAGCGGGCGCTTCTTCGAAGGGACACGGAGCTTGTGCAGCAAGGCTAAACACACACTTGTCCTGTGCGGCGGTGTTTAGGTAGCTTCAAGTTGGGCACTTGAGAGGCGACGTCTAAGCGGACACGGGAACATCAAAGTGACAACCGAGAGTCTTGGCTTGGACTAGTTGAATGGCTTCTTCCCAAGCAGTGTCTTGCTTTGCTCGTCATGATGGGGGTGCGGCTTCCGCCAATTCAACTATTGGGAGTACTCTCCTCCACCAATGCCTTTGTCATGGGATTTTGGTGGCATTTGCCGTGAATCCGAATACTCCGTGAGAGCTTTAGCGGCAACCAACACTAAGCGGAGGTTGGTGCAACGTTGACGATCCAACTCCGTGGGGGCCCATGGCTTGATCCCGTCGATGAATTCTACTCGAAGGACTTGCTCGTCAACTCGGGGATTATGAAGGCACAACTCGAAGAACTATTTGACGTACTCCTTCAGAGATCCCGTTTGTTGAAGACGGAGCACTGCCATGTTCGCCTCCATGTTCGAGTTTGTGGGGAAGAAGTGAGTGTTTAGTGCATCGCTGAATTCTTCCAATGTCTCGATATGCTGCATGTCACCACAATCGATGTCCTTGCATACGTAGAGCCACCATAGTTTGGTCTCGTCTTGCAAGAAGAACGAGAAATTGAGTACTGTCCCTTCTTCTAATGTAATGCCTTGGGCTTCGAGGTATCACCGAACATTTCAAAAGACTTTCTTAATTTTCATGGCCGAGCTCTCTCGGCTTTGTAGGTTTTTTGCCTCGGAACGTTGATGGGTCGTCGTTCATAGAAAGGGTTGCCTCCAGATCCTTGAGTGTTTGATGAGCATCATTCGAGCAAGTTCATTTTGTTGTCTAACTCCTCCTTAGAGTATCACACATGACACCCAGCTGGTCGTCCATCGTTTGCCTCAGATTCATGATCTTCGCCTTCATGGTCTCCATACGGGCGTAGAGCGGAGCAATTTCGCTTTGCTTATCCCGGATGCCTAGCGATGCTTGGAAGAAGACGTGGTCCTTTAGTGTTTCCATCTTCATGGCAAGCCGAGCTAGCCGAATTTCCAAGGTGGACAAGGCATCCTTGGATCTCGCAGGCGGTCGCGCTCCGGGGGCGGGCGGGGCACGAGCTTTGTCTTGCTTCTCCGAGTCATTTAGCATGTCTGAATTGGAATCCATTATTGCAACGAAGAGCGATCCCAGCAAAGTCGCTCTGATACCACTTGTCACGGGGAGTTTGTTCGGATACGACCATGTGCGGCGTTTAGGTGAGCAGAGCGTCTAGACAAGCCTGGATGAATGGATTTGAGTATGTGGGTAGTGGAAGTCTTGAGACATGACGAGGTCGCGAAGTGGTGTCGTGTTTGATGTCTTGTGTCGACGCTTGGCGACGTCAAGATGGGCACTCGAGCGGACGCTTCTCCGAAGGGACACGAAGCTTGTGCGGCGATGCTAAGCAAGCACTTGTCTTTGTGCGGCGGCACTCAGGTAGCTTCAAGACGGAGGCTCCACCTACGCGGAGGGCGTCTTGGAGCGTTCGGTCACAATGCGAGGTGGCGGTCCCGCTATTGAGGCATTCACACCAAAAAAATTGACATTTGCTTGGGAAATGAAAACTTTTCATTAATCAAGGCAAAATGTTATATTGAGGGTTGGAGATAGTATGTTTTTCCCCAATATACAGCAGACCCAGGCGATAAGATGACGAAGAGTAGCGTGAATGACCATCCAAGGGGGTGTAATTTTATTGTAGCATGTTTATTCTATGCCACTAGTTGGTGTCCTAGAAAATATTGACAAAATTCCACGAAACAGGGCTAAAATACACATCAACACTAAGAAAGCAAAAGTAATAACTTGGGAGCATTCATTTGATGTCCCTTGACAAAAATGGGCATGACCCAAGAGAACGGCGACGCGCGGTCGGGCATGCGGAACTTTTACATCGACACATGACTTGGTCGTGCGGCGACGCTGCAGGGTGTGTTGCGTCGACGTTTGAGCGGACCATAGAAAAGACTCGTGGCACTCACTTGTGAACGTGTGATCATGAGAGACGTCGCAAGCATAGGCACCTTAATTTGCTCCAAGGCACTTGCGCACGATTAGTGTCATTCCTCTTGTCTCTCACACATGACCTCATATTGATCTTTGCTTGTTGCATGGCACTTGCTTGAGAGAACATAAGCAAAAAAACGACGATTTTATTAAGATGAAAAACATTCTATTAAAATGGAATCCCCATTTTCTTAAGTTATAAAAAATGGGTAACTTATTTACTAACAAAAAACAAATTTTAGAGGGAACGACTAACAAATAAATATTCTCACTAATGAATGGCTAATAAATAAATATTCTCACTATTATTTTTAAGTCCATTGTGACTCATAATATTTTCCACTTTGATGAGTTAGGTCATAGATAATATAATTAAAATTATATCATGATTTAATTAGTTGTACATTTGTTAAATAAAGTTAACAATTTCATAAATAACTCGACAAAATATGTTTCAAAATATTACATACCCTAATAGAATATTCATGTACACTATTTCCTCAAAAATACAAAATTATTATATGTATATATTATGTAATTTTTTATTTATTTTTTCTCATATATTTTTTAATCTTGAGGTGAGGCACAATTAGAATTTGTCTCTAATTTTTATATTTAAGTTAGGGACATGTTGTTAATTTTAAACATTTAAGACACAAATTAAAATTGAGACTTTATAGTTTCACAAGAAAATAACATAATAATAACCGTCCTTAAATATGAGCATCTAAAAGAATTTACAGATGCAATTAAAATGTGTCACTACCATTATGTCCTTATATGAACATTTTTGTTATAGTGAAGGAGTCCATGCTTCCTCTTTAAGTTTCTTCCTTTTTAGTTACGATGGAAAATTTTATTTTGTGACAGAATTATTTAACCACAAATAGGTTGTAATGACTATATTTTGTTAAAAAATTGAGATTCAATCAACTGAGGGCAAGATTCTATCATATTTTAACCGTCATTACTTAATATTGTGATGTATTCAGCTCATTTGTGATGAAAAATTTCCTCACAAATGTCTTTTTCTTCTTGTTGTTATATAGTTAAACTTAGGGGTGGACACGAGCCGAGCCGAGCTAGGCCAACACTTAAATATGTCAGACCTATTTAAGAAGTCTAATAAACGAGCTAGGTCAATGACCTATAATAGACTTACAAATTAAGTTTGGCCTGACTTGTTTATTAAATTCAAGAAGTCTGACCTAGCTTAATAGCTTATTAAGTCATATTTATTAATTAATAAATATATATTAAATAATATTTTAAATTATATTTATAATATTAAAAATAAAATATTATGCATTTTAGCATTGTACATATCTAACACACTATAATTAATAATAATTTAGAATAAAAATAATTTATTGTACCTCTTTCGACATTACATTTGATTTTTTTGAATCAAAATTATTAATAATTTTGGCTCATATGTTAAACACTTTTAAGCTTTATAATTTATATTAATTATATAAGTTGACCTTATACGCTAACAAGTTAGGCCTAATATAAACGAGCTAAGCCTGTTTAAATAAAAATGTCAAATTTTAATTTCGAGCCTCACTTATTTATCTAGAAAGGCGAGCCGAACAAGACTCAAAATAGGCCAAGCCACGAGCCACTCGCGAACGGCTTGACTTATTGTCAGCCCTAATTAAACCTAAGATCATCATAATTTATTGATTTGTATATATTTAAATATATAAATTATCAAAGCGTATCATTTTATTTTTAAGAAGATAAAAAATGATATAATATGCTTAAGAGCTATTGACAATATATATAAAAAATGTAACATCATAAATAAAAAGAAACAAACTAAAGAACACCTCAAAATTTTCTCCATATCCATTATTTTCATTTTTCACTTTACATGTTTGCTATTTTTATGGCTTAGATATGAACTTTTATGTTAACACATATACTATGGATTTAAAAACAAATATAGTTAATCATATTTGTTTTTTATTTAGTTTACTAATCATCACTTGAAAAACTGACGTACAAGATTTTCCATTTTCCTCTACTATTATATATATAATATTTATTGCTATATAGTATATAGATATATTTTTTTTCATAAATGTACATGTATACCATAACTGATATTTTGTTAATTAAATTTCAAAAAGGAGACTTTATTATTTCAAAGAGAGCGACATTTTTAATAAATGCATAATAAGGGGGGAGAGGAGGGAGGCAAGATCCCCGGGATCACGTATCACAAACAAATTTTGTTATTTAATTTTTAATAAGACTAGTGCAGAGATTGATAATATTCTTCGAAGTTCAAAAATTGTCACGAATTTTATTTTTTCGTTTTCAAGGTTCTAACTTTGAGAAATTTATACATTGTGGAGAATATTTGCCCACACCCTATTCAAAATTCCAAGCTAAGAATATTTGCCCCCATTAAATATGACTCTGTTCCTAAAAAAAGCACACACAATATATATATATATAATTAATTAAATATATTTAAATACATGTGAATTTTATAAATCGTATTTTTTGTGAGGGTTCGAAGATCTCACCGAAGGTGGGGAACAACATATCCCACCTTGATGATTTGGGGCGGAGTCAATATGAGTAAAGAAGAGGTACATATTCTAAATCCGAATGAGAACAAAATAAAGCACAATTGCTAAATTCGTGAATGATTATTGTTTTTTATTAATATACATAAAGTTGAATTATTTTATTAGTTTAAACTTATTATTTAACACATAAGATAAAAGGATAGTTTTTAAACAGTTTTTTAAGCTAAATTAGTTTCTAAAAAAATTGTGCAAAAGTAATTTATTGATAGATGTTTGATTCGTGAAAAGAAATTGTGTAGGGGGTAAAATACATTACTTCATATTATCAATATCGTAAGAATGAGATTTATTTTTTTGTCGAAAATGAAAGTATTTCTTCAATATTGTATATAATTAATTCTTTGGTGAACTAAAAAAACACTTTGGCCTACAAAGTTTTTTCGTTATAAAATACAGAAATATATATATAATGAAATAAACATAATCTTAATTAAATAAATAATAATTTTATTAATTTGAAGAAAAAAAACGAAAGGCTCATTTCTTTATCTGGAAATCAAAATTGTCCCGAAATAGAAGTGGAATCTTTTCCAGGGCATTTCCATATAAATAAAATTTGCAACGACCACCGCAGGACATCTTTGGATTTCGGGTACGATCGCGGGACGATCGGACGGCTGAAATCAAAAGGAGAGACCCGTCGCGGAAACACGGAGCCGCCCCCACCCCACGACCTTGGAAGCCTCCGTCCTTCCTTTTTAATAATAATAATAATGATCAATAAAGTTTCTTAACCTTACGGAGGCACCTCCCGAGGCGGTAACCCGACCGCCATCCCACACCCACTCCCCCTTTAACTCCATCCTCCGGTTAACTTAACCTCCCCCACACACCCTTATATAAGCGACCCCTCTCCGCCTCGTCACCCGTCCCACTTCTTCATCCCTGTTTCGTGTTCCCAAAGTTAACTCTTTTCACTATTTTTGACGTAATAAGACGAGATCGCCGGAGTTTTCTTTTCCTTTCTTTTACAGAAGGCGAAGAGCTCTGACCTCTTGAGTTCGACGGAGTTCCCGCTGGTGGCCGTCGTCGCATGTTTTTGACGCCGCCCGAGGAGAGGGAGATATGAGTTGCAACGGGTGCCGAGTGCTGCGGAAGGGGTGCAGCGAGTCGTGCGTCCTCCGGCCGTGCCTACAGTGGATCGACACAGCTGAGGCGCAGGGCCACGCCACCGTCTTCGTCGCCAAGTTCTTTGGCCGCGCCGGCCTCATGTCCTTCATCAACAACGTGCCCCCCTCTCAACGCCCTGGTGCGTGTCGTAGTTCCAGGAACTCGTTACCTTTTATAGCATTTGACCTCGGATTTTAAGTTCTAACTGTGAGTTGATCTGGTATATGCAGCACTTTTCCAGTCTTTGTTGTTCGAAGCGTGCGGCCGGACGATCAACCCGGTAACCGGGGCCGTTGGGCTACTCTGGACCGGTAATTGGCACCTCTGTCAGGCTGCCGTAGAGACCGTCCTCCGCGGAGGCACCCTCCAGCCCTTGCTGGACCTCGCTACCGCGGCCGAGAAGCCGGTTGCCGAGGTTCCCGAGGCCGTGGCGGAGACCACATCTGGTCTTTACGTCCGGCCTAAGATGGGCTTTTCCTCCTTCCCGGCGTCCAGGCGCCGTAAGGGCTGCTCTTCGTCGTTTGAGGAGTGCGACGACGAGGCGGCGGCTTGCGATCTGGGCCTCTGCCTGACTCCGCAGTCTCCAGACGGCGGTGCCCGGGGCGAGAAGCGCTGGAGGCCGGCGACTCCGTCCATGAACTCGGAGGGGTCGGTGACCACGAGCGGCGAAAGCGGAGGAGATCGCTTCGGTCCGGAGATGAGGCTTCTCAACCTCTTCGTCTGAGATGCGTCGTCGTGGTGCCGTGTGAGTGGATCGTCGTTTTGATCCCGGCGAAATTTTGGAATCTTTTGGCTCCCTTCTTGCTTACTTCTTTCGTTTTATTTAATCCTTCGTTGTAACGGCCAACTCCGGTCGCCGGAGTCAGTGGCGAGTTCGCCGGCGGTGACGGGTTCACTGTGTCAACTAAATGAGATAATAAATAAAGTGTCTAGTTCAGTAATTTTCAACAATTCAACAGATGAAACATTTCAATTGTTTTTTATTTATACAACAATCATCGAATAATTAAAATTATAAAAAAATACTTTTCGTCGCCAAAAATAGTTATTAATAGAGAATAAAAATGGAAAGTATTTTATGAAGTTTCTAACTACGGGAAAAGGATAAAGAAAGATATTTATTGCTCCTCCGGCCCAAACGGAGCGGAAAGGACCCGCCTTGAACACTGCGCCGCGTCGACGGCGACGCGGCTACGCACAACGGGGGCGTGGGTCCCACCTCACGAACCCGTCCCTCCGTCCGTCGAGCTCTGCTCACCCCTCACTAATATTATAATATATTATATATAGGTATTTTTTTTCTTCTGGTTTTTTGACGACTCCCACTGGGTTTTTGGACTCCAAGTTGCCTCCAGTTCGACACGTGGACTTTACCGAGAAACGTCCGTCTCACGTCCTTCTTTACCTTGTTACTTGTTACGATTTGGTCCATCTGAACCGTAGATATCTCGTCGTCCTGGGTAAACCTTAATTATTCTGGTCCAATATTATATTTTTTTCGGTAGAATGCAGAACTTTACATATATTAATGTCCATAAAAAAATCTCTCTTTGTTTGCTTTTATATATTTGAGATTATACACATATAAAATTGAATATATATATGCATATTTCTAAATATATAATAGGTTTTAAGTTATGAACGAGAAAAAAAAACAGGTAAACTTGCATCTGCATGCTGTTATGAGAAGGAAAACGTTGGCCTACATGCTGCATGCATTAATGCATATATAATCTTTCGTTTCATTCCGGGTATTGTCTCCGTTGAATATACTTTGCAAGTTATTATTAACAACGTTATATGTTACTCTGATAAAAATAAGTTCAAGCCGCAGATACTGTCAAGGCAATAAATTACATCTGGCTAGCAGCACTTTTATCGGTAAATTAAAGAGAGAACTTTTTTCCTTGTTCTCAACCAGTTGAGAAGTTTTTGGCGTGTAGCGAGGTGAGACATGGATGACAGTGGGAGGGCAGGAGAAGCTCGGAAGGACAGAGACGACTCTCGAAAAGAAAGGTTGGAGGGGGAGAGAGAAAGAGTATCTTTTATCCGTGGGCCCAAGGAGGAGGAATCCAGTGCTGGGTCCCACATCGTTTTGTACAAGGGTCCCATGTGTGCGTGCCCCACGTCCTCCTCTTTTTTCCTCACCCATGTCGGCCCATATGGGTCCCTTTTGCACCACTTCCATGGGTCCATGAGATAGAGAGAGAGAGAGAGCGAGAGAGAGAGGTCGTGCGACGCCGTCACATCAGCGCACGCCCGACGGTGGTGGGGACAACGGAGTTCGTAGAGGAGGGCGGAGGGTGCGGCGCATGTCAGCGTCACAGCCGGCCGATTCCTTCCGCCCCCTCCCCATCGGTTTTGTGCGGGCTGACGCGCCTCGCGGGGTCCAATGCCCATGCATTAGAGAGGGGGCGGGGGTGGGTTCTTCCTCTGCTTCTCTTCTCTTGTATACGCAATGTAATTTTCATTTTTCCTTGTGTCAAAAATAAGCATAGAAAGAGTATTCTAGTAAATTAAATATTATTCACAATAAATTATTAAAATTTCGATATTCTATATTTTTTCTATATTAATTTCTTACTAATTTTACTGTTTAATATTTTTCACAAAATTAAGATTTTTATTTTGATCGTCAATTTTATAATTCTCTTAGTATCCTCGAAAAAATTTTGATCTTGACTCATAATATAAAGTAAAGTATAATATAATTTTGGATTATTTTTATTTTTTCTTAAATTATGATATATTTATCAACATAGCGCATCAACTATAAAAAAAAATTTATTTAATTATAAAAATTTTTATTTCTTAAATAAAAATTTATTTAAGAAAAAAATTATTTTTTTCTTAAAAAATATATAAAAAATGGATCTTAAATATCTTAAAAAATATGAGAAAATTTCTATTATTAGATAAGAATCTAAAAAAAATAATTTAATAAGGATAAAATAATAATTAAATAATTTAGAAAATAAAAATAATATAAAAATAATAATGAGATTTTTTTTGTGTTAAATATCACTGTCCGAAAAATTTAAAGGTGCAAAATAAATAATAATATAGTTCAAAGATTATATTAATAGATATACTCTAGTTTGATGAAAAAAATGGAAATTAACCCAATAATTTTTTTTATCGTACTACAGAAATGATTTCTCTCATACATTATTAGAGAGTGTGTATTGGCGTGCTTAATAAATAATGATATATGTAACATATATAAGGAAATAAACTATTGAAAGAAAACTATTTATTTAAAATGATAAATTTTCCAGTATAAAGACTAATGTATTTTGGATTATTAAATATTATACAACAATTTAGATAATAATTAAATATTTAATGTTATGGTTATTTTTTTTGTAAAAGGAAAAAGTGTTTTAGTGACGGGTTCGACGACACCGAACATGTAAACATTTATGTACAATGGGCAAAATTTTCCAAATTTTAGTAATCAATTTAATAAATTAATTATTGTCGTACTCGAACGTATTACAAATATTAAGTTCGAAATGAATGATGTAAAAAACACAAAATTTAAAAACTATATCTTTAGGTAAAAAAAAAATTGAATATAAAAATTATTATAACAATTTTGAGGATATATTTATCATAATATAAAAAATAATATTTATTAATAAATAATATAATATTATGTATAATGTAACAAAATATTTTGTTAAACTTAAATTAAATAGAATTTAAGAAGAAAACAATATATAATGAGTCAATAATAGTTTCAAAATTATAATATTGAGTCGGTATAAAATTAAAATTTAATAATTAAAGCTAAATGTTAATAATTAAAAGTTAAAATAGAAATTAAGGTAAAAAGGAAATAGAGCAATTGGAGGTTAGAGAAAGTGCCAAAAATAAAAAAAGAGTTCACGTCAAAGCAGAAAAAAAATGAGAAAAAGGCATTAAAAAAGTTCATGCGGTTCTTAGTTCGCCGCCTTGGCATTTATCGAAATTTACTAGAATTAAGTTCATATTTTGATTTGATTTTAGTTGCCGAATTAGATAAGAAATTAAACATCTCTACTAAGTCAAATTTTCCTCGAACTTCTAGGATTTATGTAAAAAAAATATTAAAAACATTTTTTTATACACTTGCGTATATTATTAAGATTTTAGAATTTTGTTTTGCAAGATATCTTTCAATTGTTCTAAAATTTATTAATGTTTAGAATTATTAACATTTGATAAATTTAATATTCACAAAAATATAAAAAAAATTAGTTAAAATAATATCTTTAAAATTTAAATTTAAGATTATTAACTTTTTTTCTCTTTCTAATATATAACTTTCCTTTGTGCCGTGGAACACATGGCAGGTTGCTCATTTGTTGGCGAGCTCTTTTCGCGCATAGGAGCTCATTGTGCAAATTGCACAAATGTGAAAAAACGAAAAAAAGATGATAATATGTGATGTAGCACAAAATATTATTAGTTTAAAATATTTTATTAATTAAAATTATTATTATCTTATTTTCTTTTTTATTATCTTAAAGAATTTATTAATTATTTTAGATTTTTTATTAGGATTAAAATATATTTGTAAAATTTTATATAAGAGTTGTTTTGATATAAATAAAATTATATTATGAATATTTTTTAATTGATCTTCGTGTTTTTTGATCGTGTGGATTTACGATGTTTTCGATAAATTTTGAAGAACTCTGATATTAATAATTTTTTTTTTATTTAATTAAAATAGATTATTT
>LTAE01012311.1:16020-27146 GCA_001647135.1 Pontederia paniculata
TTATTTATGTCTGTGAGAACTATCAATGCGTATACTCTCATGTTTCATCTAGGCCCTAGTCATCAATCCTTATCTCTGTAAATACAATCTTTACTTTAGTTTTACTTTTCTATTTTTAGAATTTAATCAACCTAAAATCAATGTTGCCTCCTATTAACCTCTAGGATTAGATAAGTTTATAGTTCCTCGTGGGTTCGACACTCTACTCTTTCACTTTATTACTTGTTCGACTAGTGCACTTGCTAGCATTTTAAATTGTGTGTTCAACATTTTTTGCATTACTCCTCCTTATGCATTGCATTTTGTATAACCTCCATCCTCCTTCTTTGGTCGACCGTTCATATCCTTAGGACGCCTGCTGCATACATATGATTCTTCAAGGTGTAATACGTGTGTAGTGGTCGTCTGTTCCTTTAGCTTAGGTCGACCGCTGTACTGAACTTGTCTATGTCCTGTTACAGAAATCAGCTCAAACAAGTTCATTAGTACAGACTGAGTTCACTTACAAATTTGTGATCATTCAAAACCAAACTTGGGATCCTAGATTCAACATGAATGTCATGTAAAATATTTATCCTTTTTAGTTACAAAAGGAAGTAAGCTAAAGGAGGATGGAACCCTCACTAAAGTCATACGACTAATACGAATCATAAGAAAGTTATTGTGCAGACTAAGACTTGCCAATTATAGCGGACTTATCAGCTTACCTACATCAACATCATCCATCTAGGGAAGCAGTTGTATGCCTAGGATTTAATCATTTCCATTATGAACAATACTTAAGGCTTTCCAATTATAACGGACTTATCAGTTTACCTACATCAACAACGTCCACCTAGGGAAGCAGTTATATGTCTAGGATTTAATCGTTGCCATTATGAACAATACTTAATCGTTGTCTTACCTACTCAGAGTTGATCATTCTCCGATGCTATGCAAAATCACACGGCAAGGCAAATTTTCAATATGACAATTTAATATATGTATGAATACACATGCAATTCACATAGAAGTATCTAGAAAAAGATATAAACTAGGGAGATCCATCATATCTCATAAAACTAGATAAATATGAGAAAACCTCAAAAAACCATTCGAGGAGTCCATAAGAAGGTAAGTGCCACATTTTTATGAATCTAAGCATCAGTTAACTAATTAAACCATTGCACGCAATGATTCATTTCATATGATGCACATTACAACAATGTAAGACTATGGATAACCATTACAACAATTTCAATATTATTGTGATAAATCCCATCTCGATATAACGTAGCCTCGTCAAAACCAATGCATTTGAGTAAATCAATCAACAACAAGATCCTAGTCATAAATTCTATAAATGTCTCATTAAACTCATTTTCTACACATTAGCACTTGAAGTGATAACTCATATCATTTAATCGAAATAAGGGTATTTTCATATTTACTTTGCAACACTCCTTTGATATCTCGAATCTAATCATATCTTTATATACATATTTATTTATTACATCTAACTACCTACTAATTAGATGACCAATTATCCTATTCTATTCATAAATACTTAAGCCATCATAAACTAATATGAGAGCAATAATTTCTACGATTATGTCCTAACTAATAAAATCTGATTTTCACTTCATTAATTAATAAGTAAATGGTGATCATGATCTTGGAACATGAGTTAAACATTTTCTCCATATGATTCTTTTCAAGAACACCATACGCCCAATATTATATATGTAAATATGTCATAGGTTTCGATTTCAATCATTTACACATGTACGCTAATATGTCTTTACAGGGATATAACTTACATATGAACCCATTTATATTTTTACCAAGTTACTTATCAATCAACATTTAATTAACTACCCATTTAACACCAGATTTACTACACTAATTAAATATTCAACGGGAACCAAGTCCATATAATTAAATACACTTAATCAACTATGCTTATGAGTTTTCAAATTTAAATAAGATTTTACTAGATTCATGCTCCATGAGGATAATTGCTAAACCTTATTATTCTTTTGATTGTTAATCCTATACTTAATCCTTGTTAATATTACCCCCTAGGGTAAATGCATATTCACTTATGTAAATTAACTAAATCAGAAGCAAGCCTTGTCGGATCACTACCAACAAAGTAACAAACTCATCCCTTGGACGACTATGCTTGATACGTTCGGTGATGACACTAGCAAAATCAACCCGGACATGCCGAAAGCATCGCACCTTCGTTGTCTCCTTTCTGGCTTTGGCAACTGCTATGATGCTGGCGATTCCCGCGAGAGTGTTGGCACAAAATCTACAACACATAATAGCACGTCTACATGATGAGTCGACCACGAAAACTTAATCTATATTCATCCTGGCGTCGAATAAAACACTTCACTCACCTGTAAGAATGGCTGAAAGAATCTGAGCAGTGTCGGGTCGTGAATCTCTCTACGCCACCGGCAACAACTCCTATTCCTAGCTGCGAACACGAGATTCAACAAATCAGCTTACACGGTCACATCGGTGTCGTCAAAAACACATATCAGTCAGAATTGGGCATCGTGTGTAGACGATGATTCTTGAAGGAGAGGGAGAGGTCCGAGCATATCGACGACTCGCAGATCGCATCCGGCGAACCCAAATCAAGCGGCTACTGCAATGTTGTCGAAAAATAAACAAGAATCAAGTCCGAAATGCATAAATCAGGTCAGCCATAACTCAAACACACTCAACTACCGAAATGGTGCCAATTCCGGTGAGAACTAGGGAAATCAACCCGGATATGCCGAAAGCATCACACCTTCGTCGTCTCCTTTCCGGCTTTGGCAACTGCTACGATGCTAGAAATTTCCGCGAGAGTGTTGGCACAAAATCTGCAACACATAAAAGCACGTCTACATGATGAGTCGTCCACGAAAACTTAATCTATATTCATCCTGGCGTCTATTAAAACACTTCACTCACCTGTATGAATGGCCGAAAGAATCTGAGCAGTGTCGGGTCATGAATCTCTCTGCGCCAGCAGCAATAACTCCTATTTCTAGCTGTGGACATGCATTCCACAAATCAGCTTACACAGTCACGTCCGTGTCGTCAAAAACACATATAACTGGTGTGTCACAAAGAGTCAGAATCGGGTGTCGTGTGTAGACGATGATTCTTGAAGGAGAGGGAGAGGTCCGAGCATATCGACGACTCGCAGATCGCATCCGGCGAACCCAAATCAAGCGGCTACTGCAATGTTGTCGAAAAATAAACAAGAATCAAGTCCGAAATGCATAAATCAGGTCAGCCATAACTCAAACACACTCAACTACCGAAATGGTGCCAATTCCGGTGAGAACTAGGGAAATCAACCCGGATATGCCGAAAGCATCACACCTTCGTCGTCTCCTTTCCGGCTTTGGCAACTGCTACGATGCTAGAAATTTCCGCGAGAGTGTTGGCACAAAATCTGCAACACATAAAAGCACGTCTACATGATGAGTCGTCCACGAAAACTTAATCTATATTCATCCTGGCGTCTATTAAAACACTTCACTCACCTGTATGAATGGCCGAAAGAATCTGAGCAGTGTCGGGTCATGAATCTCTCTGCGCCAGCAGCAATAACTCCTATTTCTAGCTGTGGACATGCATTCCACAAATCAGCTTACACAGTCACGTCCGTGTCGTCAAAAACACATATAACTGGTGTGTCACAAAGAGTCAGAATCGGGTGTCGTGTGTAGACGATGATTCTTGAAGGAGAGGGAGAGGTCCGAGCATATCGACAACTCGCAGATGGCATCCGACGAACCCAAATAAAGCAGCTACTGCAATGTTGTCGAAAAATAGACAAGAATCAAGTCCAAAATGCATAAATCAGGTTGGTCATAACTCAAACACACTAAACTGCCGAAATGGTGCCAATTTCAGTGAGAACTCGCTGGAATTTATTATGCGCCTCAAAGACGTACGCTCTGTTGAGATGCAATGGAAATGACCAAGTTCATTAAATCCAAACACAAAAATAGACTGCTCTCAATGAGTATTACTCACCAGGAGAGAAGAACGTACAATAGGTCGTGTAGCGAACGTCGAGACACGAACACTCTACGTGTCGGCGATGATCCTCCACTCCCGATTTACACTGCAAGCATACATTGTACAAATCCACCTTCGCCACATGGTTTGCATCATCGAGAAGCTCAAGGTCATAATTAACTTGCGATGACCGAAATGTGGACGGCAGCCCCATCATTTGCCGCTGCCCTGGTGGTCGTCGATGATGTCGCGCTCAAGAGAGGAAGACGAGAGAGAGGGAGAGAATGACGAAAGAGAGAGAAAGCACGGTCGACTCCCTTTTATTTTATTCACGGGACACGTGGTGATGATCTAATGGTCGGATCATTTTTATTATTTTATTTTTATATTTTTTTTTCCACCCTAAAGACCAAAATATCCCATTAGTTTGAAAAGTTTTTGAAACTATGCCACTGAGATTTTCTGTAGTTTTTGGGTTGTTACAATACTACACCTATTTTAAAACTTTCATCCTTGAAATTAACACTAACTTGAAAAAAAATTGGAAACAGGTGAGGATGACTCCTCGTATCCTTATCTACTCCCATGTAGTTTTTCTCTTAGTATTATTTTTTCAATGCACCTTGGCCATGAGGATCTGTCATATGTGCAGTTGACGTATCTCACGTACCATAATATGAACGGGCTCCTCATAATAAGTAAGCTCCTCCTGTACCTCGTAGGGTTTAATGAATCGAGGACTCAACTTCTATTTCTTGACAAAGCATAAAATATATATCCAAGATGGAAATTTGAAGAACACCTTGTCACCAATTTCCAATTCTCTCTCACGACGAGACTTGTGGACAAGCAAAAATTGACTATCTTGAGTAACTTTAATTCTCTTTCTGATCAACTCAACAATCTCAATTGTTATCTAAACTAGCTCTGACTTAGTCAACAGCTAGGTGCCCTCTATGTCCCAACATATTAGAGTATGACATCTCCTATCATAGAGTACATCATATTGTGCTAGGCTAATCGTAGATTGATAATAATTATTATGTGCAAACTCTGCTAATTCTAGTCTAATATCTTAACTGTCACCAAAATCTTTGTCAATCTCTCTCAATGTATCCTCCGATATATGGATGATCCTCTAAACCTGACCATCTATCTAAGGTTGGGAAATAAACCTCAACTTAGTCCCTAAGGACTAATGTACATACTTCCAAGATGTGGAAGTAAGTTGAGGATTTTTGTCCGACCCTATAGATATGAGCATACCATGCAGTCGTACCATCTCGACACAAAAAAATTGTGACAATCTATTTAGGGAATAAGTAATCCTAATTGGCTTGCGATGGTGAAACATTGATTTGAGCTCTCGATCAAGGATGAGAAGGCGTCTCATTTCAATTGCTCTTTCTACGAACTTTTAACCAACATATAATAGATGTAGAAATCTATGACTCGGTTTAAGCTCTCAATTGATTATCAGAGGTGCACAACTCCGATTAATCTTTCAATAAGCTTTCAACCAGTCAATTTGAATTGTATAATTTGATATTTCATGAAAAGTTGTGACAGTGAGCCACTAATTGACCATAGTGGTTCAAATAATCTCAATAATAATTCGACCAATGGTACTCAATACTGAATAACACTTGATAAACAAATACGACGAAAAGTTGACTATAAGTCACTATTCAAAAATGACAAGTCGCAAGCAATGACAAATAAAGTAAGGATCAATGATGAACACATGGCCGATAAAATGAACACTAGCCGGTAACATATACTGAAATTTCATAATGATGTCATATCTTACCACAATTAGTCAGGAATCAAGAATAATCCTTAATAGGTTCCAAAACTGATTGTGATGTGTCATGACCGTTGGACCATTGGAAGAGGCACGCACATCTGCCTTCTTGAAGACTGTTGGCTACCAGGTGAAGGCCACCTAGCATCATTACCACAACTGAATTCAGATACAACACTTCATGAAGTACACATAAGGAACCTTGCTATGACTAATGGATCATGGAACCTCTCCTCTATCACTCATAAGCTACCCACATGCATCCAGTTAAAATATACTCAATCCAACCTCCAAGATCATTGAGACCTCCTGACCAGCCTGCAAGGCTACTTAATGCAGATGGATGTTTCACAACCTACTCTGCCTATGCTTCGTTCAGGTGAAAACCCAAGCACAACAAGCAACATGTGGAACAAGATATGGCTTTGGAAGGGCCCTCACCGAATCCGCACATTTCTTTGGCAAGCTTCCCACGAAGGCCTTGTCACCAATGCACTAAGAATGCCCAGAGGTGTAGGCGACACTAACATTTGTGAAATTCGTGGTCAAGATAAAGAAACAACATCATCCGTTGTAAGACTGCACCCATGCATCACAATGTTGGTTCGACCTACTGCAAAACAATGCAAATAGCCTGAATTTTTTCAACTTAATCCTTCAAGACTGGGTCCTCAGCAACTTACACTCGCCATCCCAAAATGACATTGATTGCCCTTGGGAAACCATCTTCGATGTAGCTTGTTGGATCCTATGGAAGTGGAGAAATCTTCAATTGTTCGATGGCTCCTTTTTGTGCCATCACCAGATGCTGCATGCCACATCATTCGCATAGCAAAAAATCTCCTATGTACTAATATGCAAATTTTTTGAAGTACAAACACATCGACTCCGACAACAATCACTACCATATGCAAATTTAGAAAATTCACGTCCTCCTAGCGGGTGGATTCTTCTATGTACTGATGGTGCAGTCAAAGGTGTAACCAACAGGGCAAGAGCAAGAGGAATCTTTAGATCAAGCAATGGATCGTGGGAAGGTGTCCGGGATTTCTTAACCACTAATGGCAGAGTTATGGGAAATAAAGGGTGGACTAACACTAGAATGGGACAAAGGCTTCCATGACATTTTGCTGGAAGTGGATGATAAGGCAGTCGTGGACCTGCTCAAGTGCAAATAGATCAGCGAAGGATGGCATGCCAACCTTGTCTCTGACATTTAGAGACGACGTAAAGACACTGGACAGTTAAGGTGCAACATATCCACAAAGAAGTAAATCGTTGTGCAGACTGGCTTGCCAATGCAACCCTCAACTATCCCTTAGGCTTAAGCACACTTGCTTGTTGCCCTCAAGAATTAAAGCATTCTAATCTTTTGTATGTATTCATTAACATGCAACCTACAATTTAATGCTCTTAAATAAAACTCGGGGCCTTATCCCTCCCCCTTTGACCCAAAACAATTGAATTTCAAGTTTGACCATGAAGATCGAGTTCAATGTGATGAAGACTGACAATATAACATCCCTGACCAAGACGTGATATTGTCCTCTTTGGATTGTAGTCCGCATGATTTTACTAAAATGTCTACGCCTTGTCAAAATCATATTCCTATATATACCCAACATCCTTCTCATGACTTTTCATATGAGACTAACCCAAGGCATGCCTCTTGCATTTGTCCTCCCTTAGGGGACTCAACATACTTGTTGAGTGGTCACACCTCACCATCGCATAGAGGTCCACACGAGGCGGATCTGATACCATATGTAATATCCCTAACCAAGACGTGATATTGTCCGCTCTAGCCTTAGCTCGCACGATTTTACCAAAATGCGTCATGCTTTGTCAAGGTCATGTTCCCGTATATAGGTAGTATCCCTCCCATGACATCTAACTGGACTAACCCAATGCATGCCTTTGGCATCCTTCCCCTTTATGAAACTCAACATCCTCATTGAATGGCCGCACCCCACCATGGCACAGAGGTCCCACGGAACGACTCTGATATCATATGCAACATCCTTGACCAAGGCGTGATATTGCCTGCTCTAGGCCTTCGTCCGCACGGTTTACCAAAATGTGTCAATCAATAATTGTAGAAACAAGAAATTTTAGATAACAGTGACAAAATTCGCTTAATCAGCTTCTCTTAAATACATGCACATGGATGGAAATGATGACATCTATCATGCCTTGTCAAGGACATGTTCTCATATATACCCAACATCTCTCCCGTGACTTGTCCATGTAGGACTAATCCAAGACATGCCCCTTCCATCCTTCCCCTCTTAGAGGACTCAACGTCCTCATTGAGTCATCTCCAACCATGACATAGAGACCCACGTAGAGAGGCTCTAATACCATATATAACATCCTTGATCAAGACGTAATGTTATCCACTCTCAGTCTTAGTCCGCATGGTTTTACCAAAACGTGTCACGCCTTGTCAAGGTCAAATTTTCATATATACCTAGCATATCTCCCATGATGTCTTTTGGTAAAACCATGTGGGCTAAGGCTCAGAGTGGACAATATCTTGTCTTGGTCAGGGATGTTACGTACAGTATTAGAACCATTCTGCATGGACATCTGTGACATGGTGGGAGATCACTCAACGAGGACGTTGAGTCCCCTAAGGGACGAAGGATGCATGGGGTATGCCTTGGATTAGTCCCACATGGATAAGTCATTGTAGAGATGCTGGGTATATATGGGAACATGGCCTTAACAAAGGCGTGATGCGTTTTGTAGAACCGTGCAGGCTACCCAGAGTGGACAATATCACGTTTTGGTCAAGGAAGTTACATATAATATCATAGCCACTCTACATGGTGTTGAATCTAGGATCCCGAGATTATTTTGATGATCATATATTTGTAAGGGAACTTAAAGCCTGTTTCTGTTAGCTGAAATAAAATTACTTATAAGTTCCATAGTTGATAAGTGATTCGGGTGCTGAAGCTTATTTTATAAAATAAGTAGTTGTGTTTGGAAAAGAAATGCCTATACTACTAATGTCATATAACATTTGATAATATATAAATTTATAAATAAATTTTATACACAAATGACTAAATTAGCCTTTCAAAATTAAAAAAATACATATTTAAAACAATTAAATATTAAAATAAAAAAATCCTCCAATATGGAGGAAATTTTCTCCAGATTGGAGAGCTTCAAACTCTCCAGATCGGAGAGTTTGGGGCCTCGATTTGGAGTCTCCCAAACTCTCTGATCTGGAGAGACCAACTCCGATCTGGAGAGGTCTCTCCAGATCAGAGGTCTGACACCTCCGATTTGGAGGTGGCTCTCCAGGTCGGAGGTATTGGAGTCCACGACAGCGAAGATGCCGTTGACGTTGGGGAGAGAGAGAGAGAGAGAGAGAGAGAGAGAGAGTAGATAACGGCGAAGATGGTGTCAACAGCAGGTGAGAGAATAGACGGCGTCCCGGTGAAGATGGCGGCGAACATGGCTGCGACAAAGATGACGGACGGTGAGACGAGAGGGAGAGAGAAGGAAAAGAGGAAAATGAATGGAGAAAGAAAGATAGTTTAATTTATATAGTACGTAATAATGACAAATGATAAGGGCAAAAAGGTATTTTACTTGGTCAAAGATTATGGCTTATAAATTAGGAGAAAAAAAGTTGGGGGTCCCCATCTTTTATTTTTTCCGCTGATAAGTCAGTTTTTTTAAACTTATAAGCACATTTCACCTGTTACCAAACAGGTGAATTCTTTTAAAATGGCTGATAAGTCGGTTTGATCGACTTATCAGCCCCACCAAACACCCTCTTAGTTTTAAACTGATGAACTTGTTGGGCTAATTTCTGAAACAGGATATTCAAGTTAAGAATATGGAAGGTCGACCGAAGCTAAAGGAATGGACGACCTATGTACACAAGATACATATCAGAGGAACTCTATGTGTACAGAGGTCGTCCTAAGCATATGAAGTCGTCGACCAATATTGAAGGATGATGCATGTGAAGAGGGATCAGAGTTAGACCGGTCGACCAAAGATAAAGGAAGGACGATCGAAGAAATGGACTTAACAGGAGAGGTCGCCCGTTGATGAGAATGGGCGATCGAAGGCAACACCTATATAACTAGAGGATGGAGAATGGGCGGTTCAAGGAGAAGTGGACGTCCAGTGAAGACTTAGTCGAAGAAGGGTCTTGCCTAAGCAGAGGAGAGGTCGTCCGAGGTTGAAGAGCTGACGACCGAAGAACTGAGAAAGAAGGCAATGGACGTCCAAAGGGCTTAGGGTGGAAACAGTGGACAGCCAGAAGATTGCCAAGGCTCGAGTGAACGTCCGAAGGCTCTAAGTGTAGAAGCAGCGGACGACCAAGGCAGACGGCAGACAGGAGAGTGGTCGACCGCAGGTGAAGTGCGGACGACCGATGAACATCAGGTGAAGACAAAGGACGTCCAAGGTCTTGGTGAGAAGACAAACAGGCGTCTAGGTGTTTATCAAGACTGATGAAGGTTGGAGATCGAAGGACTATAGGATGGGCGGACGATCGATGGAATGTCAGAGATCGTCCGAAGTATGAGGAGATAGAGCAGCGGTCGACCAGTATATCTGACAGTAGAAGGAATGGACGTCCAAGGAATCAGGCGAGGTGTCAGTGGACGTTCGGAGAATGTCAGGAGAAGGGAGTGGACGTCTGAAGTTTCAGAAGGGAATGAGCGAACGTTCGGACCTGTCAGAGGAAGCTTTGGCGGACGTCCGAGGATCTCATTAGGAAGTGAGCGAATGACCAATGTACTGACAGAGATGCGAGTGAACATCTGAGGTGATTGAGGTGCAATCAGCGGGCGACCAGAGCAGTTGAAGAGGGAAGATGACACGGTGTCAAGCAGGTCGGCCACATGTGGTGGCGGACGACCAAGAAGGCTTGATGAATGTCTTCAACTCCAGGAGTGGGCTTCCGAGCGGATTGAGGTGCAATCAGTGGACGACCAGCGCAGTTGAAGACGGTGGAAAAGGTCAAGATACGTCACAGGTGGTGGAGGACGATCGAAGGAGCTTGACAGGTAGCTTCACTCAATAGTGGGCGTCCAGGATGCTGAAGTGGAATCAGCGGGCGACCAGAAATGAGTGGGAGCTAAAACAAGGTCAAATCGATCGGCCACAGGTGGTGGCGGACGACCGAAGGAGCTTGATCGATAGCTTCACTCGAGAGTGGGCATCCAGGATGCTGAAGTGAAGTCAGCGGGCGACCAGAGATGAGTGGTAGTTGGTGAAGGTCAAGATCCGTCAACCAAAGATGAAGCGCGGGCGAGCGAAGGAGCTTGACCGCACT
>LTAE01012313.1:0-15306 GCA_001647135.1 Pontederia paniculata
CTGGTGCTCGCTTTCAGTTCTTACGGGACAAACTCAGGCTTCGATCCAGAGAAAGATGAGTTTGCGGGGGCATGTTAGAGAATCTAATCTTATCATTTGTAAAGATTTAATATTATCCAGATCTGTTGTTATCCAGATATGATATTATCTAGATTTGTGTTTATCTAGATTAGTTTAGATTAGATGATCTTCTCTAGTTAGATTAGATAGACATTGGTGGTTATCCATCTGATCCTTTCATGTACTATATATAGATGTACAGTCTCACCAGAATTGAATACAGAAAAATATTTTCTCAACTCTACTCTTCTAACAAGTGGGAGTGTCGAAATTGCATATCACATCGGTCAGGTGAAAAATATTGTAGATGACCTCGTGGCCATCCAAAGTGGAGCGGATGAACTGCTCCATGCACTACCGCATGGAGCGATTGGGAACCTCCACAACAAACACGGAGACGATGCGGGCAAACGCGATAAAAATGGAACAGCGCGGAGGGGGCGAACTAGTTAGAGAAGAGGCGTTATAAATGGATGGAAGTTCACACCACTTGTTGGAAGCCCCAAAACATAATAATAATAATAATAATAATAATAATAATAATAATAATAATGTACAATTTCTCCTCCTTTTTCCGTAGGATAAGAACTAAGAAGGCAAACAACTAAATAGGAACCAAACACCGACTTTTAGTTGAAATAAACTTGAAACAAAAAGATTCTACTAGTGATCCTATTAATTACCCCACTAATTATTAATATTCCAGCAAATAATAAAATCCAATATATACGCAAACTTAGCTCCGTAAGCTATAAAATACAGGGAAAAATAATGTGCAACATCTTAGTGTTGAGATGGAAAAATACTAACACCATCCCTTCATAAAAAGATTGTAATGACGAATCAATATCTTTGTGCATCTAACATTGTGTACTTTTTGGTGAACATATTAATTGCCTAGAATATGAAGAAGGGAACGTTCATAGGCTTGAGATTGATATTGTCACCGAGAGCTTGCTTTCTGTGTTTTTATTTATCAAATTCTCTATTATGAAATGCACTTGCAACTATCATTTCTCAAGTTGAAAAAGGAAAAAAATTCTAGAGTTCACATGTTGCACAGTAGATTGGTTGAAAAGTTGACCTAAGGCAAATAATAGTTGCAGTTCGGTTGATGTTAATAATGTTTTTAATTATAAAAAAACAAAATGGGAAAGGAAAAGATATTGATAAATAATAGCATATTAAATTTACAACATACGTAAACAAATCTACAATTTCAACATACAAAAAATATATAACANATAATAATAATAATAATAATAATAATAATAATAATAATAATAATAATAATAATAATAATAATAATGTACAATTTCTCCTCCTTTTTCCGTAGGATAAGAACTAAGAAGGCAAACAACTAAATAGGAACCAAACACCGACTTTTAGTTGAAATAAACTTGAAACAAAAAGATTCTACTAGTGATCCTATTAATTACCCCACTAATTATTAATATTCCAGCAAATAATAAAATCCAATATATACGCAAACTTAGCTCCGTAAGCTATAAAATACAGGGAAAAATAATGTGCAACATCTTAGTGTTGAGATGGAAAAATACTAACACCATCCCTTCATAAAAAGATTGTAATGACGAATCAATATCTTTGTGCATCTAACATTGTGTACTTTTTGGTGAACATATTAATTGCCTAGAATATGAAGAAGGGAACGTTCATAGGCTTGAGATTGATATTGTCACCGAGAGCTTGCTTTCTGTGTTTTTATTTATCAAATTCTCTATTATGAAATGCACTTGCAACTATCATTTCTCAAGTTGAAAAAGGAAAAAAATTCTAGAGTTCACATGTTGCACAGTAGATTGGTTGAAAAGTTGACCTAAGGCAAATAATAGTTGCAGTTCGGTTGATGTTAATAATGTTTTTAATTATAAAAAAACAAAATGGGAAAGGAAAAGATATTGATAAATAATAGCATATTAAATTTACAACATACGTAAACAAATCTACAATTTCAACATACAAAAAATATATAACAATTAATATTATGCATGATAATGTAAAATAACAGATAAAAAATAAAAGTGTCTATGTATTGAAGCAATACTTACAAATAATTAATGTTAATCAACAATTTATGTTATGTGATATAAGTGAGTGTGGACGAATATGCAATGCATATTTGTGCATCACAAGTTGTGATAGGCATAGTCTGGTTGTATGAAAGAGTGTCATGTTACATTAAGTCATCAAATTAAAACACAAATGCAATTTAAAATCGCATGACCATTAGTTATAGTATTTGAGGTATCAAATTCATAGTCGGTGAATGACTGACTATCAATAAAAAAAACAATCAACTAAACAAGATAAAATCATGAGTTGTTTATTAAAGTAGAAAACTAGAAGACAAATATGTTATGAAAGGAAATCAAGTTGAGATGGAATTGAAGCATTGGGTTCAATTAAAGGATAATTTGTTGGTCATCGAAATGAAAGGTGATTGAGATCTAATCATTCTCAACTAGCTCTCTATTAAAACCGAAAGAGTGTTCCAATAGTTTTTGCAACGTAACCCTCGATCAATATATATTTCTATTCAATCCTTTAGAATGTCCTTAAATTACTTTTACAAATATAAAAATGTTATTTTCAATCTTTTGATGGAAAATAATTTCAAAAGTTAAGATTTGGATGTGATCAACAAACTTCGATTGTGATGATAATGATTAGCACAATGTTTCAAATTTTCAATATCGAACTCTCGAATAGTCACGCCAACAAAAAAATCATAATATAAAATAAGAGTAAAATTAATCACTAAGCCTTCATGAGCATGGTAACGATTAAACAAGTATTCCAATAGTTTTTTGCGATGCAATCGTCATGTAGCCTCCAAGTGTCAACTCCTTAAAAAATGTTATATATTCATTCATAATATAGAACACGCATTTGAAACTTTTTACTAAATACCCATTTCCATATGGTTTATAAACCACTTTTCCAATTGCCTATGTTCTACAATTACAATAACAATTTGGATCATAACTAGCTAAAACATTCTCTTTCTGGTCTTACTCAAGGGAAATAATTTAATAGAGTCAAATGATGCACCTAAAGCAATTGCTAACTCTGCAGTTCACTCCAATTGGATCCTTGGTTGCAATTTGGTCACCTTTAAAATTGTACTATTTCAAGCTACCTCCGTAAAGATAGTGTATTTTAAACTTTAAACTTTAAAGACGAAATGCAACTTCATAAAAATAAATTTGAGACAAATATATTTAAAATATTATTGTTATAGACTACTATAGATGTAAAAAGAAAGATTGAACTACAATTATATATATAGAAAGAACAAAAGGTTAATAGATGACAATGAACAATCATCAAGAGATATTTAACTATGAATATTCGTACAAAATCAGTTAAGATCTTCTGATTACCAAATGATTCAGATCTCAAAAGATAAAAAATTGTGTGGCACATGACTCGCCGATGATCTAAGATCATGCAAGTTTGTCCATTCTTTTAGTTGTATGAAGTAATTCTTTTTTCATTATTGAGATCGAGTATCAATATGTACATGATATAGTGACACGGAAAGAAGTGAAAGTGACCTACATTTCTACAAATGATATGCTAACTAATTCTCTCACAAAGGGAATTTCAGTCAAAATATTCATTAAACACGTTGGTTTAATGGGGCTCAACAATATTTGACTTAAAGTGAAATTGTATTAATAATGAACTTCATAATTATATCTCATTTCTTTACGCACTACATGAATAGTGGAAGTGTCGAAATTGCATGACCATGTCAGTCAAGTGAAAAATATTGTAGACGACCTCGTGGCCATCCAAACTAGAACGGATGAACCGCTCCACGCGCTACCGCATAAGCGATTGGGAACCTCCATAGTAAACGAGGAGAAGACGTGGGCAAACACGACAAAAACAAAAAGGCGCGGAGGGGGCGAACTAGTAAGAGAAGAGGTGTTATAAATGGATGGAAGATGGCATCACTTGTTGGAAGCCCAAAACATAATAATAATAATAATAATAATAATAATAATAATAATAATAATAATAATAATAATAATAATAATAATAATAATAATAATAATAATAATAATAATAATAATAATAATAATAATAATAATAATAATAATGATGATGATGATGATGATGATGATGATGATGATGATGATGATGATGATGTACAGTTTCTCCTCCTTTTTCCATATGATAGAACTAAGAAGGCAAACAACTATATAGGAACCAAACACCGACTCCTAGTTGAAAGAAACTTGAAACAAAAAGATTCTACTAGTGATCCTATTAATTACCCCCACTAATTAGTAATATTCCGGCTAATAATAAAATCCCAACCTATACGCAAAGTTAGCTCCGATGATTAAGGTGATTGAGATCTGAGTATTCTCAACTAGCTCTCTCTACTAAAATCGAAAGAATGTTCCAATAATTTTTGCAATGTAACCCTCGATCAAAATATCTTTCTATTCAATCCTTTAGAACATCCTTAAATTACTTTTACAGATATAAAAATGTTATGTTCAATCCTTTGATGGAAAATAATTTCAAGAGTTAAGATTTGGATGTGATCAACAAACTTCTATTGTGATCATAATGATGAGCACAATGTTTCACACTTTCAATAGTAAACTTGGATAGTCACACCAACAAAAATATCATAATATAAAATAAGAGTAAAATTAATCACTAAGCCTTCATGAGTGTGGTAACTACTAAACAAGTATTCCAATAGTTTTTGCTATGCAATCGCCGTCTAGCCTCCAAGTGTCAACACCAATAAAATGTTACATATTCATTCATAATATAGAACACTCATTTAAAACTTTTTACCAAACACCCATATCCATATGGTTTATAAACCACTTTTCCAATTGCCTATGTTCTACAATTACAATAACAATTTGGATCATAACTAGCTAAAAGCATTCTCTTTTGGGTCTTACCAAGGGAAATAATTTAATAGAGTCACATAATGCAACTAAAGCAATTACTAACTCTGCAGCTCACTGCAATTGGATCTTTTTTTGTAATTCGGTCACCTTTAAAATTATGCTAGTTCAAGCGACCTCCATAAAGATAGTGTATTTTAAAATTTAAAGACAAAATGCAACTTCGTAAAAATAAATTAGAGATGAATGTATTTAAAACATTATTGTATAGACGTTGTAGATGTAAAAAAAAGATTGAACTATGATTATATTTATAGAAAGGATAAAAAGATAATAGTTGACAAAGAATCATGTTCAAGAGAAATTTAGCTATTAATATCCATAAAAAAATCTAAAGTAAATTATTAGATCTCTTGATTACCAAATGATTCGGAACCCAAAAGATAAAAAAATTGTGTGGTACATGACTCGCCGATGATTTAAGGATCGTGTGAGTTTGTCCATTTTTTAGTTGTGAGAAGTAATTCTTTCTTCATTATTGTTCATAGCTCTCTCTGTATGATTTCTATTGGTTTTCCTATTTTGTCGATCATATGACACTATTGATGTGTTTGCGCTGAGTCGGGTTGATTTGTTTTTGCTATTAGTTTATTTCCCGTTTTTGTTACACATGGAACAGGTTTTGGACGAGGATGTCATAAAGTTTGGAACTTTATTATATAAGAAAATATTCTTTCTTGATAAAAGGAGAGTTGGATCTAGATAAATACTCTAAAATGACATTACTTTGCCAAATAATTAAGTGTGTATATATTGAAATTGTGCAATCGGATATATGTACATCAATACAAAATATTCTTTTTACGTACACATTATTATAGGTTATTATATGAATTATTTGATCAGTTAGGAAACTATCGTGAACATGAATCTTTGCTTGTACTCAAGCAAAAGTTGAAAAAATTAAAAAGCAAACGAAAGTTTCATGCTTCATAACATCATGAGCACTAGCCATTTAGGACAATATGCCCATTATACATCACACCTAGAATTATTTAGGATTTCTTAACAACTTTGTCCTCAATAAAAAAAAATCACTAAAAGTTTTAACGCTAAGTATGAATCGATATTACAATATTTTTTACTAACTTGTCATAGCCATCGAAACAAAACGCCTAATAACTGCAGACACTTGAGAGAGTCCTGCTCATGACTCCAGGCTGGCACACAACGTAGGGAGGAAAAACTTGCCAACTTAGTTCAAAATTTTGAAACTGATAAGGTGATTTTGGACCAAAGTAGATTGCGTTAATTTGTGAGTGTATGTTTGTTGTGTTCTTTATTGCATATTTTTTTCAAATTTTGACTAAAATAAGAGCCTAAGCATGTCTTTTTCTGAATTTTGAAACTAACTTTGGAGAAGATTTTGATTTGGTTCCTTATTGGAGCAAGTTATGTTCATTTGAATTTGTGGAAATAGTGGTCAAATGAGGCGAGAAATTAATCTTTTATCCTTGCTTGTTCTAGGTAGTGGTGTTTATTGAACTAGACAAACATCCAGTTCATCTGTTGTTCGACCCAATATGATAACGGGTAAACCTATTCAAGCTTGGTCCAAATGCATTTTGATAAGTTATTGGACTCGGGTGGATAACAAATCGCACATGATTTACACATTTGATTGTTTGATATCCATCTGGTACCCATCTATTAATTAATAGTCGGCCCAATAATCCATGAGTTAGTTCATAAATAATATTAAATACTTAAATATAATTATTTTTTACTTATATATTGTATCATTATATGTCAATAACATAAACTAACAAATCACAAAATAATATAAATAAAATAAAAAATAAGTTATTTTCTCATTATTAATTTTGATTTGTTCTACTATTATTGAGAAAAAAAGTGAGTAAACAATGAAAAAGATACGAGGAGACTAGAAATGATAAAATATTAAAACAAGTTGTGTAAAAATTAATAACAAAGTTACGATGCCTTAATTATTAATTATTTTATTAATGTAACAAGAAAAGAATATAGAAATAATAAAAGTTATAAAAGAATAATACAAAATAAAAATATATTATGAATATATTGAAAAACATTCATGAGCTTGTCCAGTTTGTCCACTAGTCAACCATTCGTTAATACATATAAGACCTTAATAGGACGAACAAGTCTAAAATCTTATTAAGCGGTTCGATAATAGCCTATTAAATTAATGATCCTATTAGACCCTGTTCGATCAAAACTTATTGCCCGAATCTTATAGAAACATGTCTAATCCATTAGACACCACTAGTTCTAGATGAGTGGAACACGTGATTCCACTTGAAGAATTTTCATACTCCCAAGAGTAATTGACAATTCTGATAATTGTCAGTTTGGTTCTTTTATACTTTGACTCGGATATAAGTTAGTTAATTATATAAAGTGCGTTATCATACAAATAGGTTAAGTATCCTCAATTCCATCTAAAAATGTTCAAAACAAACAAAGATTTGCTATACGTGTCCATACTACATTTTGTCTTGAAACTATTGGAAACTTAGGAGTGTGTGATAAAGACCTAGGATGTAATGCCTTGTGAACGTGCCCATACGTGCACGAATCGATATCCGACATGCGTCAAAGTGGTTCACGAGGTACCAAGAGGACAAGAAAATCTATAACAGCAGAAATTAATACATTTCACCAATAAGCAATAATGGAAACAATTAAGTAATTTGATAAATTGTCTTAAGAGCACATAATCGTAACTTACAACATCAAAGTCCATGGTTTATACATAGGCTTGAGTTACATTGCTCAATATAGAAGATTCATGCATGAAAATACGAAAAGGCCTACTAAATGGCCATACATACACTCAACTCGATACTTAGAGTTTGCCATGCGCAACCTTTCTTGCCAAGAGTAGCGCCACCATCCATTCTCAACCTTGTTGGTCTATAGGATCCATTGTAGGGGAAAAAGTTCCATAAACTTTTGCACAGTATGTAAACCATACCAACATCGATAACGATAATAATAATGATCAATAAAATATCATATTATAAATGTAAAAATGAACAATAATGATTAAATCATTCTATCTTGGACTTTAACCGTTTCGATAATAATCAATCGATCAATGACATGAACATTCAATAACATTAGGGTTCCTAATGTTCAATCTCAATAAGAATATGTCCATGCTAGATTTTATCTTATTTGTTGTCATTTGATAATCGAAAGTCCATCTTGTGACTTCCTTGACTCGTCCCCATAGAATCAGTCTCATAACAATGAGAGCCTTGCTCATTTCAATACAGTTCGGATCTATGATCCATCAATAACGATAACAATGAGGTTCCTTAAATCATATATTCATCAATCATTAAATGACAACTCTTTGTTCAATTCAATCAATTTATGTGAGTCATTAACAATCATTGGAGTATTGGGTACATCATAATTGTCAATATGGTTAGATAAATTATGGGTCGCACTAGCTCCCGTGGACTTTGTGCGAAGCACCATTAATCCCCACGTCCGGATCAATATAATATGGGAAAAATATACCCCAATCCAACAAATATTCCTATCTCACTCTAATTGGTCAATTCAATAAATCAATATATTAATAATTTAACCTATTACGATTGACCATGCAACACGTGATCTAGGTTATCCATCGATAGACTCGATAAAGTAAACATCAATGATAAACTATCGAATTTGTGTAAAGTTGGTCAAACCTACCCTCAGGTCAATCAACCGACTATCGCTATTTGTCATCATTTGACTTGGTGGTCAGTTAGTTCAACCGACTCGCTATATTGACCACATGGTCGATCGAACCTACCCAAGGTCGATTGACCGACTCACCATACGGTGGTCGTCCGACATGAGGGCCGGTTGGATCCAGTCCAACCGACCTTCGCTATTGTGGTTATTTGGGCTCGATTAACATATGACCGGTTGGACCCAATGCTCCACCACCTTAGTAGTCAGTCAGATCTCCCCTGAGGTTGATCAACTGACTATCGCGAAATTCAAAAAACAAAGTCAGAATCCTATGATTTCTCTAAGTTGTTGATATTGATCAATACATCAATCAATTTGGGATTTCAGTACAATATCATGCTCATACAAATGACATTTTGAAAGCATAACAATAAGTCATCCTTTTAGCATGTGAATTCTAGGGTTCCAAGTAGTACTATTTGACTTTGAACAATTTGCAAACATCACAATCCATGTCGTCCAAAACTATAATTGAGCATAATGACGTCCTAAGTCATGCTTCTATCATGTATAACAATCAATAAATCTACATTGGCACAAGGTCAATGTAGGGATCCATTTACATACGTTTAATTTCCCAAATCCTCTTCGCCCTAGCTCCCTTCATTCTCTTCTCCTTTTCCATAAGTCCCAGTAGCTCTTCTCCCTTGATCTTACTTCAAAAATCCACTTTCTCCTTGCTGATTTGTAGTTGTAATTCCATGAATAATGATTCAATTTTTGGATTCCATGAGATGGGCTGAGTTTACTAGGCGGGAGCTCAACAAGAGAGAAAGAAAGTAGAAAAATCTGGTTTGAGGGCTAATATAGTGAGGGAGAGTGAGTGTGAGTAGGTTTGGGGGGTGTCAAATAATGCCATGGCAAGTGACCGAGGTCTCACTTTATTTTCTTTATTTTCTTTTTCTTTTATCTTTTTGTTTTCTTTTAATTAGGGAGGTATTACACAGGGTGAGATACAAAGAAGAAATAAAAAATAAGAAAAAGTAAATGAAAACTAGAGACTAGCTAGGAACAATTCTTGAACACATGGTGACAGAAATAGTTGTAAATCATCAAATATTAGGAATCATTGTAGTATGATACACAAAGTTTGTATATATTGTATTGACCCAAAAAAATATGTATATAGATAAAATGTATTGTATTTGGCAAGGAATTGTACTTTCAAGCTCATATTAAACATATAGGTGTCATCACGACTTTATTCGTGATGTAATGGATCTGAAGTTATCTAGTTATAGAAGATTCATACAAATCAAGCAAAGTTGTTAATGAAGTTTGTTTGAAAATTTCTCTCAAGCTTCTTCTCGCCTCATATATTGTTTAATTGCAAGCTTTCCTGCTTAAATGTTGGCAAATTTATTTCAAGAGAAAGAGACTATGTTTAATTTAAGTCAAAGCCTTAATAAAAATTTAATTTGGAGTTTATAATCAAAGAAAAACTATTGTATTTCTTATGCTATAAACATAGGAATAGAGGATGAATGCTAACTTATATCATGGAGATTTATTTTAGTTGCACTGAGGTTTTGAGAATAGAGAAAAATTGATGTGAAAGGGTTATTTTTTTTTCTTATTCTTGTCCTAAATCAAAGTGGAATTAAGCATATGGAGACCTTGCTAAATTCTTGTGTACGAAATATCACAACTTCAATCGCATTAGTTACTGTCACGATGCTCCCTGATTCATTTATCATGCCATATGCTAGCTAGTCAATTTTAACTATTTAATTAGAAAAAGCATAAAACATAATAAACGTCATAAAAACATTCAATTGCTCAAGTTAAAAATTGAATTGAGAAATATAATTATCGTATAGAAAAACGTAAATTGTTTATCATGGAGCATTAACATGTTTGCATTGGTTCAAATTAAAAAAAAAAACTAAATTGAAAGGTGAAAAGAGGAATGACAATAATGAGAGCACTTAATGTTTTGTAATTAATATTGGTTTGAACAAAAAATATTTAATTAAAGAGAGAACGAGATGCCATGTACTAGTTTTGGTTTGAATTAAAATTATGTTAGTAAAGAGAGAAATATAACAAGAAATGGGAGCATATAAAGATATTACTAGTAGTCAAAAGAAAAACGAGAGCGCAAGAGAACCATTGACATTAAATTAGTAAAATTATAGAGTTGGTTGCTTTCTTCACCTAAATATATAAGTTCAATTTTCTTAATATTGACAATATTACGAGCTTTTGGTTACTGAACTATTTTCTTTTACTAATGTTAGCATGCAATTTGCAAGTCATACACGAAAATTTGGGACGATTTTTTCTTTTTTTTTGTGTATTCCATACGTTAACAGTCATCTATTGAGAAGTCATACATGCAAATAGAGGATCTTTTGTTCGACTAAATTTTTTAGAAGATATATACGTACACCAAGTGGCTAGTCTATAGCATCCTCAACCAAGCTACACCTGAAAAGATAACTCTGAAAGCTTTTCTCATCTTGATGAAAATTCGGAAAGTCCAACCACCAATAATAGCCCCAACGAAGGGACAAAACCAATAAAGAAAGAAGTGCTCTCCCGTGATGCGTCTTTTTACAAAGTCATCACCAAATTTCTGCAAGGAAAATATGATAACTAAAACTACTGTTTAATGCAGGGTCAAATGTTTAAAGAATTATTTTCTGAAAATATAAAGAATAAGTGAATATTGGTATTGATGTGTAAACTCAGTAGTTGAGGCAGCCTCGTCGTGGCCCCGTGGTTTCATCACCCATGTGCATGCGTGCATGTCACTCCAATAATTAGTAGGATGTCCAACTGAGATAAAAAAGAAAAAGACAAGGTATATTTTTATATTTATATATGCATATAACATTTTTTTATCCCCCTATGTACATACATATGTGGACTCAGCTCAATAAATGAGACAAAGTTCATGTCACATTCTGGTTGCATATCTCACCAATATCGGCGGCGTTTAATTTCGCTACGAAATTTATATTTATACTCTTACTTTCCCAAATCCATTGCGTTAAAATCTTATGAGATCTGATCTAAAATTTCTAACTCATTGTCGCCCTACATAGAATAAACAAATGAATGATATATTGTGTTTTTGGCACCCAAAGGCAAACGCTTGACAGTAGAGTGTCCAACGATTCCTCAAGTTTACATCAATTTTTATTACTAACTGAGAATTCAGGTGCTAAATATTTCTCTCTTTAATAATTCTTTTTTTTGATATTTAATTTTATGACATTTTTCAAAGAGTAGCCTTATCGATCGATCAATTGGATAATTAAAGTTATCTTTAAAAAATCCAAATCAAAACAAATATAAAAGACTAAAATGAATGTGTTGCAAGAGTATAACGTGCTGTGTGTATGCATACATCTAATGTAAAAAAAGAGCAGTTTAAGTGTTTCTAAAATCAAAACAAATCGGTGGAACCAAGTGAACCGCGAACCGGCACCTTCGAGGTAACATCAAAATCGATTTGAATCTGAAAACTACATAACTCGATCTCTAATTTAACAAATTAAAAAACTGTAAGCCAGAAGATAATATGAAAAATAATTAAAAACAAAGAAAGTAGGGTTGAGGAAGGAAAGTGATCGCAAATAGGATATAAAAGGAGATTATCCTGGGTGAACTAAAAAAGGAAATTAGTACAAAGGAAAACTGAATCTGAAAATAGATAAAAGAAGAAAAATGAAAAGAGAAATAGATAAAAAAGCAAAAATTCACAAACTTTTTAAACAAGAAAATGCAAATTTTATTATGCATAATATATATATATATATATATATATATATATATATATATATCTAAAAATAAGAAAAGTAATTTATTAACATTTAATTATGATGATTAATNTATATATATATATATATATATATATATCTAAAAATAAGAAAAGTAATTTATTAACATTTAATTATGATGATTAATAGGTTTTATGGATTTTTAATACTTTTATTCAATTATATTTTCAAAGTCAAGAATAATTTAAATTAAAACTGATCAGGCAATTCAATAAGTGGTGTCTCTTAAAACATTGGTTGTTACAAGTAGAGGTGCTTAATGAATTAGATGGATCTTAACAGGGTCAGTCAATATTTAAAGTAATTATATTTTTAATATTAATGGTGTTATATTGTTAACTAACCAATTTATTTTATTATATATATATTTAAAGAATAGATATTTATATTGAAATACTTAATTTTGTTAGGCGACTAACTAAGAGGTTATTGGGCTGCTCAGAAATTAATAGATGGTATCGATTGGGGATATTAGACTATCGGATATTGGATAAGCAATTTGAATATTATGATCAACTTATCATCTACTCAAGCCCGATAGTTATCGGCCAGGGTTGGGCTGGACTTGAATGAGCTTACCCGTTATCATAGGACGAGTAGGGTTGCTTGGCCCAACAAACACCTGTAGCTTTACCTAATAATAAAATGTTCTTCATAAAATCAAAATCGATAGAGTTTACTACTAAAAGGACAAGTAATTTTATTAAATATCCCTAAACCTGAATCCTTTTTAAGAATGTGTACTCTAACAAGAATAATTTTGGACGTGCAGATTAATGAAATTGACCAGGAGAAACATGAAGAGGACATCCCCACAGGTCAACAGAAACAATGATAAGCTGTAACATGTTGAGAGGACGGATGGAATGTAAACTTGGAAACTTCCAATCTACATAAATTTTTCAAAACAACTAACTATTTGAATAATGATAAGAGGTAACAAGTAGTAATTTGTACACTCGTCATAAGCTAGCAGGGTGATTAGTCATAAATTAATAATGTTCCAAGACACTGCATGTACACAAACCTCGACCTTTCTAATAATACATATATACATATGCTTAATTAAAATTTTACTTTAGTTATCGCATTAAATTTTCTTGAACACTAACAACAAAAGTTGACTTATAAATGTTTATGTGAGTTAAAATAAAGTTTTAGATGAACAATGTCAATGTTGGCAAAATTGGATGTAATTAGGGATGGAAGATATGCATCTTACATATGCAGGATTCAGAGATATCCCCATTTTGCTGGCGCCGGTCACCTGGAAGGCCGCGATCACTATGAACGTGTACATCCATTCTATTAGCAATTTCTTGGAAGTGGCGGCCTCGATGTTTTCCAGATACAGATTAATGAAGGAGTCCATGAACGTGATCACCACTTCCGTCACCGCTATTCTGTCCAGCTGCTTATCAGTCCGCTTCCCTCCACCGCTACTGCCGCTGCCGGATGTCTCGTAGTCCCTCATTGTTTCAGCGCCACCCACACCCCCTGCTGCCTGCATGTATGCATGTATGCTATTTTGAGATTGAGGAGATTAAAGAGAGAGAAAGAGAGAGAGAGAGAGAGAGAGAGATCAATGCATGGTGCAGATGCATGTACCTGGGCGACCGAGCGTAGGGCGAGGGAGAGAAAGGTGGCATTGCCTGTGCCGGCGGCGTAGTGCGAGAGCATCGAAGCAGGATTGTTGCTGTTGTCTCGGAACTGGAGGAGGCCCATGATGCAGTACAGGGTGGTGGTGATGAGGAGGGAGGGGAAGACGCCGTGGTGAGAGACGATGTATGGGCGGAGGGCGCCGGCAGTGTAGAAGCAGAAGGAGGAGAGAGCGCCCCCTACGGCCGTCCCGATGACGCCCGGAGACGTCGACTTCCCTCGTCGCATTTTTATGCATGCAAAATTAATCCTCATTGGTTCTCTCCTTCTGTCGCTTAGTAGTTTAATTGCTTCATTTCATGTGGGGGGAATTAAGGACGATGCCGGTGGATGGAGATTTCACGATTGCAACAACGTGAGCATAAAAACTAATAAGAAAAAAAAAAGAACAGAATATATAAGAAGATGGATCGATTGCGGGGCCTAGAAATACAAAATAAAATGTATTTTTTATTAATTAAAGACGGGTACATAAGTCCCAACACTTGAGTTGCCCATGCATGGAAGAGAAACACGGGCCTAAGTGGAGATCGAGGCTTCTCATTAGATCGAGCTCAGCTTCAAATGATGAGTTGGCTACACAAAAATATTGTTGATAATGTCTTGAATCTTAACCCAGTGAAAACTCATATGACTCCCTGCGCATCACAGTCGTCGAATATTTGGGGCGGCGAAGCCGCCCGTCCCCAACGGGGGTCTCACTGTCCGGTCAACGAACCTGAGGGTCTAGGGGGGATCCCCCCTCTGCGGGGGCTCGGGGGCGGAGCCCTCGAAACCTAGACAACTCTGGGATTTTTGTTTCCTATTTTGTATTGGGAGTCCTTATATAAACTCCCTAGGGTTTGGGTTATTCAGTATCTTGTAATCATATATTATTTCTCCATCAAAGAAACTCTCAGCCGCCGCCCGAGGACGTAGCCCAGTTAAGGGTGAACCTCGTAAATCTCGTGTCTTCTTTTGTGTGTACGCTCTTGTCTCTCTCTCTCTCTCGTCTCATATCCGCAACAAACTGGTATCAGAGCGTGAGGTTCATCGGCGATCCTCCATTAGACGAAGAGATGACGTCGCACGACGTGAAGATCGAGAAGTTCACC
>LTAE01012314.1:6859-19088 GCA_001647135.1 Pontederia paniculata
GGATATCTGACAGGAGAAAAGTGGAAGTCCAGGGAATCTGACGAGTTGTCAGTGGATGTCCGGAGAATGTCTGAAAGAGAAGGGAAATGACGTACGAAGGTTCTAGTGGAAATGAGCGAACGTTCGAGACCTATCAGAGGAAGCTTTGGAGGACGTCAGAGGATCTCATTAGGAAGTGAGCGAACGACCAAAGTAGTGATAGAGGAGGGAGCAGACGTCCGAGGATCTCAGTGTGGAATGAGCGGACGCCCGAAGTATCCTCAAGGAGGAGCAGTGGACACCTGAAGGATTCAGGGAGAATCAACGGACGACCACTGGTGTGCCAAAGGATGTGGCACAGGTCAAGTCGGTCGACCTTAGATGCAGCGGATGGGCGAGGGATCTTGACAAGTCTTCAACTCCAGAAGTGGTGCGTTCGGGTGATTGAGGAGCAATCAACGAACGACCAGAGCAGTTGAAGAAGAAGGATGTGGCATTGGTCAAGTCGGTCGACCGTAGGTGCAGCGGGCGACCGAGGGACTTGACAAGTCTTCAACTCCAGAAGTGGTGCATTCAGGTGATCGAGGAGCAATCAGGGGGCGACCAGAGCAGTTGAAGAAGAAGGATGAGCACAATGTATAGATCGATCGGCCAAGGGTCTGGTGGACGATCGAAGAAGCTTGACAGGTGTCTTCAACTCCAGGAGTGGACGTCCGATTGGATTGAGGCGCAATCAGCGGGTGACCAGAGCAGTTGAAGACGGTGGAACAAGGTCAAGATCGGTCAGCCAAAGGATTGGCGAACGATCGAAGGAGCTTGACAGATGACTTCACTCTAGGTGATTGAGGTGCAATCAGCGGACGTCTAGAGATGAGTGGAAGCTGGAGGAGGTCAAGATCGATCGACCGAAGATGAAACGCGGGCGACTGAAGGAGCTTGACCGCATTCTTCAATTGGAGAGTGGACGTCCAGGAAGCTGAATGGAATCAACAAGCGACCATAGATCAGTTGAAGGGTACTCACGTCAAGATCGGGCGACCAAAGGATTGGCGGACGATCGAAGGAGCTTGACTGAGGGAGAAAGGCTTCAGCACTTGGAACTGCGGACGTCCATGGGTGAGCGGTGAACGACCGAAGCAGCAGGAGGCAGTTCAAGTGGAGACTTCACCAGAGCAGCGGTCGACCGAGGCAGGAGCAGCGGGCGACCGAGGAGTAGGTGAAGGTACTTTTTTGTGTACTTGCATTAACAACTAGTTTTCTGTGTGAGAGAATTAGGTCGTTAATTACTTGTTTTTCTCTGCTCTCTCCTCTTTACTTGTTTATATTTGCATATGTATGCTTCCGTTAATATAAATAAACCATTTTGTTAGAGTAAAATCAGACAAAGTTTTAATACACCAATTCACCGCCCCCCCCCCTGGTGTCATCCCGATCCTACGAATTATGTGTTTTTACATTCAATGTCACTCAATATGTTATGTTGGAAACTGAAGTATATGTTATGCAATGAAGTGCATAGTGTTGAAGTAATTATACTTCTGGATATATATAAGGGTAAATGATATGGTTTATATGAACACAACAAAGTATTGAATCATTTTATTATGTTATATGATTGATATGACAAGGTGATGCATTTGTATATTACATAAGCATGTATTTGCATTACCCATGCCGGGTTGATATGTTTACTCCTATAGGTTGAAATACCTTATAGGGCTGATATGATAAATTCCCGAAAGGATGACTCAAGGTTGTTTGGACCTAAGTGCCATACGAACCAAAGTGCTACATTGTAACCGATGGGAGCCACCACTTGAATTCGTAGGGGCCACCTATATAATCCATCAACCACTACCCCGGTATGGTTGACATGATATCCCGGAAGGGATGATACCTCTGGGCAGTTGGTGATATGACTTATACATGAATCCACGATATTCAAGTGCCTCAATGTGGCAAGTGCAATACGATTATGCTATTGTAATATTGTGAGATTGATTATGTTAAGCTTTGGATTTTCTTATCATTTGCAAGTTACAGGACTGATGTTTATATAACATCATAATACAACCGACTGGATATCCTCCAGATATATTTTGTTAGATATGATGATAACAAAGTAACTATTGAATGTTGAAGCTAATGCAATCTAGTTAGGAGGATCTGGTGAAGTTGTAACAAGAGGATCACATGTGTTAACATGCCCACGCAAGTTATGCCGGTCGAGGGCAAATGCGTAACTTGTCACGCAGAAAAGAAAAGCGTGATCCTCGGGGAGATTTAGTCATGATATCAACAACATTGTCTTTAGAGGATATGAAGCGAACATGCAGAAGTCGATTTGCCACCTCATCACGGACAAAGTGGTAGTCTACCTCAACATGTTTTGTGCAAGTGTGGAAAATAGGATTCGCAGTCAGATATGTCGCACTAAGATTGTCACACCACAGGACGGGTGGTGACTGAGCGACGACATGAAGTTCATGTAACAAAGAACAAATCCAGATAAGTTTCGAGGTAGTGTCTGCTAAAGCCTTGTATTTTGATTCGGTGGAGGATCTGAAGACCGTCTTTTGCTTATGAGCAGACCAAGAGATCAAGTTGCAGCCGAAGTAGATGGTGAAGCCCCCAATGGACTTCCTGTCATGCATAGAACCTGCATAGTCAGCATCAGAGAATGCATGAATGATATATGAAGTTTGCGAGCTAAAGAAAAGTCCCAAGTGTGCTATGGCGTTTAAGTAGCGCAATATCCATTTAACAAGTTGCTAGTGGTGATTTGATGGTGTTTGTAAGAATTTCCACACGTGGTTGACGACAAAGGCAATATACGGTCTGGTTACAATTATATATTGCAGGGAGCCAACAACATGACGGTATAGGGAAGCATCGGCGCACAGACTAGTGGACGATGATTAGTTGGCAATACTCGAAGGAAGAGGAGATCGAACTGCCTTTGAATGTGACATATTAGCACGGTGGAGTAAGTTCTTTATGTATTTTTGTTGGGAGATTAGCACAATGTCATCAGGTCGAGGGAGTACTTCAATGCCTAGAAAGTATGACAAGGAGCCAATGTCGTGAACTGCAAAGAGATCCTTTAAGTACTTGACGAGAGCTACCAGCAAGTCTATGTTGGAGCTTGTTAATAATAGATCATCGACATAAACTAGTACATATATCAGGTCAGTTTCTTTCTTGTACAAAAATAAAGATGTGTCAGCTTGAGAAGAGATAAAGCCAAATTGAGTGAATGCACTATGTAATTTTTGAAACCATGCACGAGGTGCTTGTTTGAGGCCATATAAGGACTTTAGAAGCCGACAAACACAGTTGGGTCGATCTGCATCGATGAATCTTGGGGGTTGCTCCATGTAAACCACCTCCTAAAGCTCGCCATGTAGGAAGGCATTGCTGATGTCAAGTTGGCAAAGGTTCCAACGATGAGTCACTGCAATGGACAGGACTACGCGGATGGTGGTCGGCTTGATTACGGGACTGAATGTATCATAGTAGTCAATGCCGGGCTGTTGGTGGAACCCCTTGGCGACCAAGCGGGCCTTATGACGATCAAGGGTGCCATCCGGGTAATATTTATTTTTAAATAACCACTTACACCCGATAATCGACATGGAACTATCTCTAGGAACTAGTTTCCATGTGCTATTGGATAGGAGTGCCGAGATTTCAGAAGCCATTGCAGCACGCCAGTGTGGATGCTTGTTGGCAGTGGTAAAGGATGCGGGGAGCGGTGTAGCAGCGACATTCTTAATGAAATGGAAAGTAGAGGTTTTTAGGCCAGCAAGGGAGCGATAGTTGATGGTAGGCTTCGGTCGGAGGCTCATGTGATGAGTCAGTGCTACAGATGGGACTCCTGTTGGCGCGGGAGTTGAGGTGGAAGTGGGAGGTGGGAGGGATGCCTACGATGAAGAACTATTGGTGGGATGGTGGCTATCGTTTGTGGTTCCTGATGTCCATGAGGACGGTATGGAGAGCCACGGATGAGAGGATGGATATCCAGGGGAGGAAGGCGGTGGTATTTTTGTAAACGGAAAATAAGTTTCATCGAAGGTAACGTGTCGAGCATAATAGATGCGTCGAGTAGTGATGTCAAAACATCGATAACCATGAAAGTTAGAGGGGTATCCCAGGAAAACACATTGACTTGAGCGAAATGAAAACTTTTGTGGTTGATATGGGCGCAATAATGGGAAGGCGGAGCAACCGAAGACACGAAGAAAATTATAGTTAGGTTGCTGACGATGAAGCATCCAAAATGGTGTAGCACCCGAGATGACGTTGGAGGGTAAGCGATTAATCAAGAAAACTACAGTTTCACTGGCGTAGTGATAAAACTTCATCGGGACATTACCATGAGCCAAGAGTGTGAGTGTCATGTCGACTATGTGGCAGGATTTTGCGCTCAATAGAACTGTTCTGTTGGTGGGTGTGAGGGTAGGAGAGACGATGATGAATTCCAGTTCGATCAAAATGTGATCAGAGGGACTGGCGCTCTCCACCACCATCCGACTATAAATATTTAATTTTGTAGGGAAATTGGCGCTCAACAAATTGCTGAAAATTTAGAATACAGGGAGCAACATCAGACTTATGTTTTAGAGAAAAAATCCACGAATACTTAGAGAAATCATCCGTTAACAATAAGAAATACAAGTGACCATCACTAGAGCGTGTGGGAGAAGGCCCCCATACATCCGCATGGACTAAATCAAAAGGAAACCTACTACGATTATTGGTTGGAGGAAGCGGCAGGCGAGATGACTTCCCAAGCTTGCAAGCCACACATGTAGATGGTGAGTTGTCACGGCTTAGGTTATTCTGCTGGAGGATCTGTTGAAGCGGGCACTGGTGGGGGTGACCAAATTGAGCATGCCATGGTGAGGACGAGTTGCAGCTGAAGGTGAGAGGCAAGGGGGTTGAGGGGAGCCGTCTGAAGGGATCTTGGAGGGGTGACAGTGATTAGCGGTAGAAACCATTGTCAAGCGGACCTTGGAGGAGGACCTGATGTGTATGAGCATCATTAACAAGAAAAATGTTAGCATGAAATTCAAAGTAGCATTATCAGAAGCAAACTGAGGAAAAGATAGAAGAGATCGAGTGACATGTGGGACATGTAGGATCCGATAAAGTGTGAGGGGACGTGTGGGAGAATGAATGAGAGATGAACCAATGTTTTTGATTGGTAATGGCATACCATTGGCTACTTGAAGAGTCTCAGCTCCCTAGTATGGCTTAGGTTGTTGGAGTGCTTGCATGTCAGGTGTCACATGATGAGTCGCGCCAGAGTCTGGTATCCATTCATTTGAACCACCAATTGTAGGTAGCGGTGGAGGAGGGAGCGTGGGATCACCATTATTATATGCCAGCGCTGCAAAGGGGTGCGGTGATGCAAACTAAGGAGGGGTGCACACATATGCCCAGGTGTATGGACTGGCGGGTGATGATAGGTGCATTTGTAGAAGCTGTGAATGAAGTATCCACATACAGGACAAGCGTCCCGACGAGGAGCAGGCTGTCGGTTGACTGCGACCATGATTGTTATAATAATGGGACTGCATGGGATGAGCTATATTGGCAGACGGTGACACATGTGCCATGTTTACAGGGTGCGAGGATGGGTTCTCGATGACAGTAGGTACTTGGGTCAACCGGATCTCATGGCTGAGGAGCAGATTGTGAAGTTCTACAAAAGGAACTAGTGTGGGGCGAGTCGAGAGGGAGAAAACAATGTCGCTGAAGTTAGGGCCAAGGTTGTTAAATATAATCGCATTGAATGTTGCTATGGAGAGTGGTAGCCACTGCAAGTTCATCTGTGATGAATTTGGCGCTTCGTAAGAAGGTGGAGATGAATGTGTCGCCCTTCTTGGTGTTCTGCAACTGCATCGTTAATTGAAGGATGGGAGTGTGTGAGGGTGCTCCAAAAGCTTCCTTCATAGTGCTCCAGACATCTCGTGTTGTTGAGAGGTCGACAACATATGGAAGTACTTCTTCGGAAAGAGAGGCGATCAACCAACTCAGAATAATTTGGTCTCTACGTATCTAGTCTGAGTGGGCTGGATTTGTTCCCGGAGGTGAGGTGGTAGAGGCTGACGGAAGCGTTGCAGGAGGACATACAGATGTGCCATTAATAAAGCTTTCAAGTTCGAAGCTTCTCAGGAGGGGTAGAATCTGAGTTTGCCAAAGTAGGTAATTGATTGAGGAGAGTTTCAAGGTAAGGTTGTGGTGTACTTGAGCAAAAGAGGGCAAGCTGATGGACGACACAAGTTGGTTTGAGGTGACATTCATCTGTGAGGAGGCTTCAGTGTTGCTGGCCGAAGAAGTCATGTTTAGGGATGACTCTGATACCATGTTATGCTCTGGATTTTCTTATCATTTACAAGTTACAGGATTGATGTTTATATAACATCATAATACAACCGACTGGATACTCCAGATATATTCTGTTAGATCTGATGATAACAAAGTAACTATTGAATGTTGAAGCTGGTGCGATCTAGTTAGGAGGATCTGGTGAGGTTGTAACAAGAGGATGAAGTTGTAACAAGAGGATCACATGTGTTAACAGATTATGCATATAATAAAGTATTGGTACTTATGTTACTTAACATTTCATGATATGCTTATATTATNGTTGTAACAAGAGGATGAAGTTGTAACAAGAGGATCACATGTGTTAACAGATTATGCATATAATAAAGTATTGGTACTTATGTTACTTAACATTTCATGATATGCTTATATTATTTTATCCAAATTGAAAATATGATAACACATGGGTTATGAGTTTTCAACTTACTGAGCTGCGGTTTGCTCATAATGTTGTTTCCAATATTTTTCAGATCAGTAGACCAGAGTTGTAGCCGTGTTTGATGATCCTCTTTAGGAATTGTTGTACTTTTGGTCAAATTACAGATGAGACTTAGGTCTCTCCTTTTGATCATATTTTAGGATGAATATCTCTCCTCATGATGTACAACTTTTGTATAAGAATGTTAAATGCTAAGAAAAAATATTGTATAATGTGTAAGCATAGATTAATATGGATTTTCTCTGAGATCAATATATATATTGTCTATGTTGTGGTTACATTTATGATACTATCCATTTGGGATATCAAATGAATTATAACATGATTTCACGATATTATCTTTGATCGACCGTAATAGGTCGCGATTTATGGATCAAACCAAAGTTTGAACCGGGATCGTGACATATAATGAGTCCGAATAATACAAATTTGATTCCCTTAATTTTATTTATTTTGTTTAGTAACAAAATTTTTATCTTTAACAACACATGAAAACATGGCGAGATATCTTTGTTTGTAATTTCTTTATTAATATTAAAAAAAACTTAAATAAAACATATATATATATAATATTTAATAATCATAAATATTATAGTATGTGGTTCTGTCCTTTTATTGAATTTATAAAAATTTATCAGGGTGCCATGTGGCACTAGACTATTCTCCTTTTCTTATACAAAGTAAATACATATTTTCAAATGTTCTTTTAGTTTATGTCAACTCAACAACATTATTATCAAAAGATAATATCAATATTATTTTTCATCATAAAAATTAATTATTTTTTATTTCTTTATTTTATATTGATTAATTTTCTTTGTTTACAAAAAAAATAAAATAAATTAGGATTATTAAAATAATAATAAATTTAGTTACTATGCATAACATAACAAAATATATTATGAATGAAAATTATGTTTTTTTTTGTTTCATTTATTAGTTACTATCTAATCATCTTTCATTATTTATTAGTCAATCCGTTATACGCTAGTCAGATTATTAATTTTGGAAAACAAAGTTGAAGTTGCAAGTCATATGAAACACTATGAATGTCTAGATGGTTATGATTTTAAGTGTTGTTGAGTTGATAAGTATATCTTCTAGAAGATATTTCCAAATAAGATAATTGTTAGTTGACATACCCCTAGTAGCGAATCTCTCATGCAGTTGAATCTTGTCACAAGTGAATGAAAACCTGCTACATATCAATGGATTGGTCATTAAGTCCGAAATTTTATGAGCATTAGAAGTAAATTTCACCACCATTCATTTGTAGGATGCTTCATTACGAAGACGTTGAAACCAACCTCAACATGTTTCATCCTAGAATGAAAAATTGGATTGGTTGTGAGATATATTGCACCAACATTGTCACACTAAAGAATTGACACAGTTGGATGAGGTAAGAGAAGCTAAAAAAAAGGATCAAAGCCATCATATTTCGATAATCACATCAACAATGATTTAATACTCTGATTTTGTAGATGACATAGCTACATTATTTTGTTTATTAGAGTACCATGAAATCAGATTTGGATCAAGGTAAAATTGCATAATTCCCAACTGATTTTTTATTTAAGAGCGATTTCATAGTAGGAGTAATGAATAGGTCAAGATGTTTAGTGTGCCACAAGTAGCGAAGGATACGCTCGACTATTGTGTAACATACATTTGATGGAGTGTTGCTAAAAATTGAAATATAAAGATGGTTGATCTTTATAACACACCTTAGGCTTTTATGATTGTAACTAGGACATCTAAATTCATATGTTATCATAATAGAATCATGAGGTTATGAGATAAAATTCTAGCAGAACTCGTATTAAGTTAAGAGGTTAAGGNTTAGGCTTTTATGATTGTAACTAGGACATCTAAATTCATATGTTATCATAATAGAATCATGAGGTTATGAGATAAAATTCTAGCAGAACTCGTATTAAGTTAAGAGGTTAAGGGATGTGTGGAGCAAGTTTTGCTCCATACATATGGAGTGCCGTCCGATTTGAAATCGACGGCTGAGATCGAAGCATGATTATTTACCCTTGAACCAAGTTTCTGCCGTTTTAACGCTGGTTCGGGCATCAGATCAGACCGATCTAGTGATCGGTTAAGGGTAACAATACTCCTAATTTTTCTCCTACACCCCTCCAGGACGTCCTCTACCCTATGTTCTCTCCATCGCGCCGCAGCCGCTCCTTCCTGCCGCTTCCCATCTCCGCAGCTGCTACCCCTCCGTTATTGTCACTTCACTATTGCAGTGTCTCCCTCGATTTGCTCCCTCTCCCGATCTCCCTGTTGCTGCCCCTCCGCGAGGCTGCTCTCCCTCCCTCTTGCAGTGTCTCTCCCGATATGCTCCCTCTCCCGATCTCCCTGTTGCTGCCCCTCCCGCGCGGTTGCTCTCCCCAACATCGGATCAACTCCTCTCTACTGCAGCTACTCCCTCTCTCGATCTCCCTGCTCCCCCCCCACGTGGCTACTCTCCCCACCACCGGATCGAAGCATGACATCGAAGATCTCTCCGTGGATTGCTCATCGCAGGATCTCTCCTCGCTAGCTAGGTGTTTGCAATTGTACCGCTAATGCTGCTCCTCCCCGCTACAGCACCACTGATGTCGTTCCGTTGTTGCCGCTACACTGCTGCCCCTCCGCCCTCAGGTCACTCTCCATCCCTTGAATATATCCCCTTATTATGAGTTAGATTGTGTTTGTTTTTTATAGCCTCTTACTAAAATTTGGATCTTTTATGAATTTTCAATTTATCGGACCAACATTCCTAGTCGATACAAAATGGTAGATGGTATGTTTTAATTTTTTTAAAGAAAAAAAGGACAATCTTTTTTGTTCTTCCACCCTTTATCCTTTTTAACTTCTAGTTATATGTTAGATTATGTGTGTTACTCTTTAAATTCGTCTAGTTTAGGTCGTATGATGAACTTAAACTGTCAAGCAACAAAAGCGTGGAAGTAGATGGAATTCCATTTATGCTTATCTTTGTAGTTATTTGTTAATACATTACAAAGTATATGGAAATCCATTGATGCTTAACTTTGTAGTTCTTTGTTAATGCATTATAATAGCATTTGATCTTTTTTCTAAGGGATGAAAGGATGCCTAGACAATGTTAAGCTGACCTCAACTTCCTTATATTTTCTAATCTCATTCGGTGATACTTTGTTACATAGGCTTGGTGTGAGTACTCAATAAAAGTATGATGCAAAGTTAATTAATATGTTCCTTTTCTTCCTTGGGATGCTGAGGCAAGTGGATGTTGATGCATGAAGCTATCATAAGATTGTGTTATCTTGCAGCCTCCGACTTGCTTGCAACTCTTACTTCCCTCTCTCTTGAAGGTATAGTTGCAACCTCCAAAGACGCCATATATGAATTGTGTCCTACAAAAGCTTTCATCAAATATGTTAATAATATGGAAATAAATCTACTTACTAGTGTATATGAATTGTGTATAATCTATTTACTTATGTACAATCTATTTGCATTTTTTTGTCTACTAGTTAGAGTTGTTCAACTATGTAGATTATCAGCATACTAGTGGCTACAAATAATATACAATGTCAAGGTGATGATGTAACAAATTTGACAATAACACAACAAAGGTATATGTTAGTTACATTGTCAACTTTGTTTTTTTAATAATGTTTCTTCATCCTAACTTGTTTGTTCTATAGTGAACCAAGTTTTGAGGCATTGGTTTTATGGACGTTATTGTTGATGAGCATATTTATTTCTGGTCGTAAAGATTATATTTTAACATCCACAATTACTTCTTGTTGTTATTTGTGGTCGTTAAAAGTCATATTTCTTATAGTGTATGGCCATCATGCTGTAAAACCATCATTTAGGTATGATCTTTGATTAAAAAAACAAGCATATGAGTATTATAATTTGTACACCAAAATGGTTGATTTTTCGGTGCAAAATTTTATACTGCAATGTGTACAAAAACTAGCCATATTGTTAGTAGATTGCTTGTTTGTTCTAAGCAAGGACACAATATTGTTAATGATGAAGAAACTAGGAAAATGATGGAAGAAAGAAGAGATGTAAGAGTTGATTGTGGTGTCCATTTACAAGTTACAATAAGAAATGATGGAAAATAAGAGGTTAGAAAATTTGATGAGAAACACAGTCATCTTCTTGCTACTCTTACGACGGTCATTCAATTGCGTTCGAACAACATAGTATTTGATGGATCTAAAATGTGATGAATACTTAATGTGGTGTTGAGATGGGTCCATCTGCGATTGCTGAAGCTCTCAATTTTTTGGGTGATTCATTGGTTACGCCTCAAAATTGTATGGATCACTTTAAAATTATTATGTGTGAATAAGATTGGACAAGAATGTATGGGTGTGATTAGATATTTTGAAACATGGCCACAATGAAAAGTTCATTTTTAGATGGGAAGTCGACGAGATAAAATTGCAAGGAGTGTCTTCTGGGCAAATTCAATATCAAAAGATAACTATGCTACCTTCGGAGATGTTGTAAGTTTGACACAACCTATAGGATGAACATTTATGCATGCCTTTTGCTCCCTTTACTGGAGTTGACCACCATGGACAGTCAATACTATTTGGGTTTGCTTTACTAGCAAATGAATCAAAAGATACATTTGTTTGGTTATTCAAAACATGATTGGGATGTATGCTTAACCCTCCTATATGCACAATAAATTATCAAGATATTGCGATGGATAATGTCATTCAAATAGTGTTTTCGAATACACATCGCATTTATTGCATTTGGCATATCCAAAATAATTCTGTGTTATCTACAAGATTTATATACTCGAGGAAATTTCAAAGAAGAATATGGAAAATGGACTTATAACTAATCAAGTATTGAAGAATTAAAAAAAAATGGTTACTACTAAAGTAGAAATATGAGATTCTAAATGATCATTGACTTGTAATTATGTATGAGAAACGTCATCATTGGGCTTCGGTGTATTTTAATATTGTGTTTGCTACAGACATGCACACAACTCAAATATTAGAAAATATGAATTTGTTTTTCGATGAGTTTATGAATTCCATGTTGAATCTAGGATCCCGAGAATGTTTTGAATGATCACAAATTTGACAGTGAACTCAGTCTGTACTAATGAACTTGTTTGAGCTGATCACTATAACAGGATATAGACAAGTTCAGTACAGCGGTCGACCTGAGCTGAAGGAATGGACGACCACTGCACACGTGATATATATCATGAAGAACCATATGTGTGCAGCGGGCGTCCTAAGGATATAAGCGGTCGACCAGTATCAGGAGGAGGAGGCCATATGAGCAGCAGAGCACAAACGGTCGACCAAAGATATGGAGAGGTCAACCAGTATTAGAGGAGTGTATATGGAGGAGGAGGCATAGACGGTCGACCGGAGAGATAAAGAGGGCGAC
>LTAE01012315.1:0-14001 GCA_001647135.1 Pontederia paniculata
GTAGGGAGCCTTCTCCCTTGAAGAAGGACATAGTGAACTCCGAAGATCTCGTGGAGAAGATCGGAGTGGGGACGTAGGTCAGGAGTTCGGTCGAACCTCGATAACAAACCTTGTGTTTGTTTTGTGTTTGTTCTTCTTACTCTTTTCTCCTTATTTGTGTTTATATTCATACTTGTTTGCTTCCTCTAATCATAACACATCTAGATTAAAAGAAGAAGAACTAAAGATTTTAATATACCAATTCACCCCCCCCCCCTCTTGGTGCCATTCCGGATCCTACACAACATACATGACTTTCATATCCACCGAGAGCGCATTAGCGCAAAGATCTCCTCCATGGTATCCAGTCAATGCTCAGTGTCATCCACACCCTCAGAGCCCTTAAATTCAGAAGGGGCATTTTTCATGAAATGCTAGATAATATCCTTAACCACATGAGCCTGTTGGCCCTGATTAAGTGGGGCATGATTGTTCATGGCCTCGCTTTGTGCCTCATTTTGAACTGTGTTGTCCCTAACCTATTGATTAGGAGCACGTCTGGGAGCCATCTATACATGTCATAAATAATCATGTCAACTAAGTCAATTCTTATGCCTTACAAGGAAAACTTACTTCTAGTTGGTGCTGCGACTGTTGGTGATGCTTTGCACACTCTAATACAATGGGATGCCAAAAGGGTCCTGACGTTAGGCTCTTATACCTTAATTATAACGCCCCCAGAAATAAACCCCGCCACGTGGCATGATGCCCTCTTGAGAGCTCTACGACATACATATATATCTTGACTTTAAAGTTGACTATCATGACTAGTCAACAAAATGCGAAAATAAATAAAATCTTTGAAAATCCAAAACTCTTTCTATAACATAAAGGAAAATATGTGGAGGTCTTACATAATATGATTGTCTCAAAAGTCTAACTAGAACAACTCAATAGAAAAGAATAAAAGAAAGAGACACTAGTATGATCACTGAGTCATGTGCAACATAACAGTCATCACGAGCATTAGTCGTCGCATGCACTACAAATATCCTGTAACTGCAGACTATTCACTTGCATGATCTAATATAGGGGAAAAGAAGTATCCTAATGAGCCATGAAGCCCTGTATGTAAGACAACAATAGATAAGCATGACATGATAAATGAAAAGTAGGAATAAGCTAAATGATAAAAATCAAAATATCAATTATTCCTTTCTTCTCAATATTTAGCTTTCTTTCATTCCTGACTTATCTTTCATCTTCTTGATCATCATCTTATCTTTACATACTTTCATACATCATTGCATTATCTTTAACTTTACTTTCTTACATCTTAACACACTTTCTTTCATCTTTATTTTTTAATTAACATAACATCATCTTTAACATCTTTGTATCAAGGGTGAGCTATGACTAATAGTAAAATATCAATCACTCTGAGCATACTTTACATAAGGAGTAAGCATGGCTATGGCCAAACATCAATTACTTCAATTCTTATCTTTACTTGAGGAGTAAGCTATCGCTATGGCCAAAATTCAATTACTTCACATCATTATCATACTTCATTATTCATCTTTGTCTTTAATTAATCCATCATCATCTTCAATCAATCATCAACAAACCTATCCTGTAATGCACTATGTCAATGCAATATTTAAACCAAGTGGTTATCTTTGTTATCTTTGACTTATCTCATTANTAATCCATCATCATCTTCAATCAATCATCAACAAACCTATCCTGTAATGCACTATGTCAATGCAATATTTAAACCAAGTGGTTATCTTTGTTATCTTTGACTTATCTCATTAGTGACTTTGAAATGACTTTGAGGATTATTTTGGTGACTTTGAATAGCTCATGAATCTTGGAGGTCTCGTCATAGGTCAATGGGGGTGCACAAGCCATGACCACATAAGATGCTCGAGAAATCCTTTCGTTGCAGGGCAGGGAGTAGCCAAGCAACAGGAACTGGGTGACAATTGCCCTACCTGTCCTATTTTTAACATCACTGCACTCCCAAAACTTTATCAATATATGACGACCTCAACATTGAATTAGGTGAATCATGGTTGCCCTTTTATCTTGTCCACATAGTTAATCATTAACATTAGAAATAAACGATCATCATTAACATCTCAGCAGCCTCGACACGAGCCGTGTCCGGCACGGACACGATCCGTGTTTGGTGTTGAATTCACTTCGCCAACAAGCCATTTTGGTGGTTGACGCGGGCCATGTCGGGTAAAGACACGGTCCATTTTCTCCTTTACATTAGTATCAAATAAACCTATTATGACACGTGTCATTTTTCGGACCGTGTTCGTACTTCATTGCGGCGATGACCGTTTCATGCCCTCGTGTTCACAGAACGTGGGCCATTTTCTAGTCATCTTCTTTGGCTGCCACATACCATATTACACCTATTCTTTAATCATTTTTAATTCAAAATCAGACCACGTGCATCAACGGTGATGCTAGGGTTTCACGGGTCAGAACGCGAGTTGTGTCTAGGGCGGACGCGGTTCGTGTTGTGACTCAACCAGGGTCATTTTCGGGCTTCTTTGCAGCAGTGTCTGTCAAAACAGACGACTTTAGGGTTCCGGCTAAGGGTGCGGTCGTGTCCGAAGAGAACTTAGACCGTGTCCTAGCATCATACATTCGTGTCGGTGAACGCGGTTGCGTCTAGAGTGGATGCGCCGTGTCACGCCAACGTGTCAAGCACGCACCAACGGCGCGGCATTATCCCATTGGACGCAAGCCGCGTCGGAGGGGACGCGGTCTGTGTTTCATCGCCGTGTCATGAATTAAGCCATTAAAATATTGCATAGAAAATAATAAATAATTCTTGGCCAAATTAATATCTTCATCTAGCAGATTAATCATGCATTAGACATTCTAATTTTCATCATAATAGATCATAATTATATAGCATAAAATCTAACGTGCAATTCATAAATCAGATCAACCTATCTATTGAGATTCGCCTATTTACATATCGAATCATGTAAAGATTCGCCTATGTACATATCGAATCTTGTAAAGTTATTCTTTAGTCTTCAACTGCGTCTCTTGATCTTCTCTACTGCTCCTCGTCTCCTTCATGTTCTCCTAGTAGTTGGGCATAGTTCTAGGATGAGAGAAGAGAAGAAAGAGAGAGAGAGAGAGAGAGAGAGAGAGAGAGAGAGAGAGAGGAAATCCTGGGGAGAGAGAAACCTTATCTAAGCACTTGATGAGAGAGGAGAGAACTACGGTGACTAGGGCAAGAGAGAGGGAAAAATAAAATTATGAGGGTTTTCTCCTCTCTTATTATCTATTTATAAAGGTAGGATTAAAGTTTCTTAGTTTAATTCAAACTCTAATTTAAATTTGAATTCTGAGATTTAAAACTAGTTTAAAATATTTGAATTTAAATTTTGGATGATTATTTGGATTTAAAATTTTTGACCATCCCAACACGGGCCATGTTGTACCAACATGGGCTGTGTTGGCCCACAAAACGGTCCGTGGTGTTACATCAAGAATCATAATTACATATAAGTAGATGAATCATATGACATAATCACACAAGCGATATCTGATTATGACCAAAAACTATCAAATCAACAAGAAAATAATGAAGAAATAAACAAATCCCCCCAAAGTAAATAAAAAAATCGTACCAGATCCAATCCATTAGAAAATTAATTCAACCTCAAGTCATCCAAAAATCAGAGGAAAAACGTGACCATCCAGATTTCTCCCAATAAATTTTCATGAACTCTCCACAAACTTGAGTTGTGCGATCTGCTCTAATACTAACAGCATGTCTCTAATACTGACAACATTTCTTCTTGAAGCGTTCATAGATAAAGCCCGAGGAAAATATTTCTTGGAGGGAAAGAAAGGTAGTAGGAAATTTTATTTAAAGTATTTTTAACATTGTTATATTCTAGCCGAGAACCCTTTCTACGATAATAACTACATAAGTGACATTACTTTTAATCACATCATTACGACAACTAACATCCTCTACGTACTTCACTTTACAAATTATTTTCCATATCAAATTTCCACCAAAAAACATTCTGTTTTCCTTGAGATTGATTGAAAATGTTATTGTTGTCATTAGGGTTGATAAACAAACAAGTCATAATTGATTTTAAAATTACTTAATCATCATTCTATGATTTTTGTGTTTTTTTCCTGAATTTTCTCCTATCTTGTGGTTACAATTTATTTTTCTATTGCTTATCGATATTGTATTTAGGATTGTGAATACCTGTTTCACTTTGGCCAAATGTTCATGAGAAGGATACATCTAGAGCAAGAAGTCGAGTGGAAATTGAAGACGCTTTAGAAGTTGCTTATCAAAATGACTCAACTACTTTCGTCGAGCCTATCAAAGACACTGATTTAATTGAAGATTTGTGTGATAATGATTAGTTATTTGAAGAGGTTGACGATGCCGATCACAACGAAGAAGATTTGTGTGATGATGATGTTGACTTAAACGAAGAAAATAATCATATGACAGAAGAAGATGAATATGAAATTTTATCCTCTTCAGAAAATGAATATGAATCGTGTTATAACTCCGATAATGATGAATAATTATTTTGTTGTGCTTTTTGTATCTTTGAAATTTATATTTTGTATCTTTGAACATGAATATGGATCAATTATTTTATATTTTGTAATAGTCAAGGATGCATCCACATGAAGTTGATGAATTGTCTGACCACTCGCCCTCACCAGACGAAGTTAATGAAGTTAATTCCTATTCGATATCTTTACCTTCTCGTGAGTGTCTAATTGTTAATATTTTATTTGTTATACAATATTTATAATAATTTTCTGTTAATGAAAATATTTTCTCCTTATTGATAAAAGAGCCTCCAGACATTAGGAATTGGTTTCCCAGTTACGAATATCATTCTTCTGCCTATTTGAATGAAGATGCAACACAATGTTTTCAGGTTATGTTTGATGAACTTAATAAATGCATATTTGTTTATAAATTGTTTAAAAATTATGTTGTTTTTTTGTATAGATGTTTTCCAGATTTCGGAAGGACAAAGGAAAGGGCAAAGAGAGATCCGGTGGATCATCGGGTCGTTCTGATCAAGATTTTCAACAGGGAAGAGAGAATTCTTCCCGTGGAGTAAGAATAATAGAAAGACGGTCATCACCACATAATGATGCTGAGTCATTATCCGGCGCATCATCACCGGATATTGCTGATGCACCGACACAGGTTCCGGATGATAACGAATACGTTCGAGATATCAGCACCTCCACCCAACAATTTAAAGTATATTTGCAACCCGATGGATATTCCGGGTAAGTTAAAACCTTATTAATATAATTTTGTTTTATGTTATATTAATTATTTAATATCTAGGTTTGTTCCTTCGAAACCTGCTGCCGCCGCTTTGAGTAAGGTTATTCGAGGGAGATATGATCAATCTTGGCTTTCTTGGAAGGAAATTCCTCCTGCCACCAGACAAATGTGGTTTACGGAATTTCAGGTTTGTATAAAAGATAATTTTATTGAATTGAATGTTAATATTTATGGTCTAATTCATTTATTTTTTAAGGCTGATGTTTGGTGGGATGCCGCGAATAATAAAGTTATGTGAAAAATATTTAACACTCGGTGTTCAAAGAGGTTGTCTTCAATGCTATTTGAAGCACGTGCCGCAAACGTTAGGCCTAATTGGATTGGCGAGAATTTATGGGTCGACTTGCTTTCCAAGTGGTCCACTAAGGACTACAAAAATAAACATGAAAAAGTTAAGGCTAATCGCGCATCTGAACAAGGCGCTTGTCTATATGCGGGTGGTTATATTTCTAGGAGTACCACTGCTCATAGAATGATATATTAAAGTATTCTAATTTCTTATGTTAAATTTTTTATTCCAAATTAAATATTGATAAATTTTCTTTCAGGAATTGGAGCACGGTGAAAAAATCATAGAAGATGAGGTTTTTATGAGAACTCATCACAGAAAAGATAAGGATTGAGTTTCAGATTTTGCAAAGAATAAATATGTAAGATATTAATATATCTCAATATTTTATTATAGCTAATTTTTATTTTATAATTATATTTCAAGAAGAATTTAAGGCGAAACAAGCTGAGCATCTGACTCAAGTTACACAAGAAGGAGGCACGTCAAAGTCAACTAGAGAACTTTGGAGAGAACACGTAGGCACAAACAAAAATCGTGTCTATGGTTTAGGTTCATCTATCACTTATGTTGACTTAGGATCAGCATGCAGATCTGTCTCGGGCCCTCCAAATGAAGAGATAACGATGTGTTGATGAACGACTTAAGCAAATGGAACAACATATGCAAGAACGAATGGAACAACAGATGCAACAACGATTTGAAATGCATACGGAACAAGCCCGACGTGAGCAAAGAAAAGAATTGAATGAAATATGGAGAATGATGATGAAAGGGCAAGCTCCTCCTCCTGAAGATCCCGATGATAATAATAATATGTAATTTAAATATTTGGAACGAAATATGTAGTACATTTTAATTATTATGAAACTTTTTTTGTATTTTTTTATTATTTTTATTTTTTTAATGATTTTTGATGGAATAAGCTGTCCCTAAAAAATTCTGAGCGGCTTTCGGCCCCTAAGCCCCTCAGAATTTCTGAGGAGCTTTTCGGCCCCTTAGAAATTTTGAGAGGTTTCACGACCCGTCAGAAATTTTACGGGCCGGTAACCCCTCAGAAATTCTGACGGATTTTTTGCTCGTCAGAATTTCTGACGGTTTGTCCCGTCAAAATTTTTGATAGGAGCTAAACCCGTCAGAAACCATTTACCAACGAACTTTTTTCTGACAATTAAACTTGGACAGAAATTTCGTCAGAAACGCCCTTTCTAATGGATTTTCCCTCAATTTCCGTCAGAAATTCCGTTAGAATTTTCTGATTCTCTTGTAGTGTATGTTATTTTACCAATTATTTACCATATTGATTTCCAACAAGAAAACTTTTTTTGCTTTTAAATTGATTGAACATGTTATTGTTGTTATTAGGGTTGTTCCACAAACAAGTCATAATAGATTTTAAAATTACTTGACCACTCATTCTATGAATTTTGTGCTTTTTCCTCGATTTTCTCCTTTTTTTTGGTTAACAGCTGTTTTTCTATTGTTTGTTAACAATGGGTGTCTAATTAGGATTGTGATACCCGTTTACTTCGGCCAAATGTGTCATGAGAAAGATATAATTCACTGATCTTAACTCGAATTCAACTTACTAAATGAGTCTAAACTCCTATTATTTTCTTTTATAAATGTTACCGAGATTTTGGCTAAAGATTGTTACATTAATGTCAGTCATAGAGCATTAGGTGAAGGTTATTTGATTGATCCAAAAGTTCGTATTAAATTGTTTTTGTGGTGCCATCATGTTCATATGTTTGTTAAAATACAAAAAGATTGAATTAAAAGACTTCACAAAAACACACACACATCCAGAGTCATCCATGCGATCGTAAACACTAAAATAAATAGCTTTGAATATTTCTTTTCAGCACGAAGCATGATACAAGAACAGTCCTTTCTCTCATGCATTCATCCCTAACATCCATATATCCCTCTCTTCTCACGTTCACAATTTCCGCCTGAATGGATCAGATGCCATCGTGCGTTCAGAACGAGTTGAATCCCTTTTAGCATGGCTTGCCCACCCTGCAAGAAAGAGTGCCTGTGAAGCGAGTGAGCCTGGTCACGTAGCTCCCTGGCTTGAACTTGATGAAGTCGTTCTTGTGGAACTTCCTTGTGTTGGGTCCTCCTGACGCCACGAAGAACGCTCCCTGGCGCAGCAAGTCGCCCTCCGATGTCCATGTCCATTTCTTCCATGTTTCTTCTGTTGCGTAGTCCCTCTTGGTCACCTACAATGCACCAGTTTCTCACAGGTTAGATCACAGTAATGCCAGCGGCTCAATGAGGCCGTGACTTAAGTACCTCCTTGGCAGCTTGGTTTGGAGGGGCTATGAAACGGTTCCCTTGGCTGATGATGGTCGGATGCTGGCTGCCGCCGATGGCATACATCAACCAGTGGGTGTAGTCATTGTTTAGGACATGGAAGAATCCAAGCCGGCACCTGAGCAATCGAAATTTAAATTAAATCTAAGTAGATGTGCATACATTCGTTTTTGTTTTATGTTTTGTCGAAGTACGTACCTTGGCATGCGTTGTGTAAGGCCTCGTCCGAAGTGGTTGAACGCCACAGTGACCTGCATCTTGGTGTCGTTTTGGTTCGAATCTCTTGCACCAAAAAGCATCACATCGTTATGGGCGGTGTAATGGCCGTTGGAAATGGTGATGCCGGTGGAAGTCTCGATGACATCGATGAGACCGTCGCCGCAGTTGGACATGGAGACGTGATCGACCCAGACGTTGGTGGCGCCAAAGACGGAAATGCCGTCACCGTCGCTCCGGGTCCTGAAGCCGACGTGGTCCTCGGAGCTTATGATCATCCCGCCGCCGCTGGGGCTGATGTCGTGGATGTGGATGTTGTGGATGATGACGTTGTCCACGAACTGGATGGTGAGGCCGGCGCCGTGGGCGATGTGGACGTTGGCGCCGCGGCCATCGATGGTCTTATTGCTATTGATGATGAGCTCCTCGTTGAGACGGATGTTCATGCTGCGGGCGAAGATGATCCAGAGGGGCCTGTTCCGGGTCACGCCCCATCGAAGCGTGCCGTACCTCGGCTTGTCGATGCTGTCATCGGCCGGATCGGTGACTACGTAGATATCGCCCAACAACCCTCCGGTGGTGTGGCGTCCGAAGCCCTTGACGCACTTCACGAGCCTCTTCCTGTTCTCCGGCGGCGTCGCCCAGTCGGCCCTGCACCTCCAGCACCTGTCGATCGGGTTCGTGGCCATGCATGGCCCGGTGTACTTGCGGCGGAGGCCTCTCCTGGTGCTGGTGCTGTTTCTTAGGAGGGTCCTGCACATCACAAAGTTCACGTGGCACGGTGACCACATCACGTACTGAACCATGCATCTGCATATGTTATCAGACATGCATGCAAGGGAAGAAGGACCTACTCGGTGACCTCGTCACTGAAGGAGTCGCTGACGGAATGGGGGTCGCGGTGGTAGATGGCGTCAGCTCGGGCTTGAGCGGCCTCGGCCTTCTGCCGCCAGTAATCGTCGAACACGCCGATGTGTGCGGCGGAGAGGCCGACGGAGGCGAGGAAGATGAGGCAGAGGAAGAAGGCGCCGGACTTCATGTTTGCCTGTAAACTTGTATCTTTGTTTATTTATGCCGGTGTTTGGTTTATGATGGTGAGAAGAAGGGGTATTATTAAGGCCTAAGGCCTAAACCAGTGATCGACGACCACTGGACCCGAGCAGACCAACGATTGGTAGTCCGCCCGGCCGGCGATGTATGCTATCGAGAAGTGGAGGAGGGAGGTATTTATGGGCAGAGGAGGGTGCCAAAATAAGGGACTACGGGAAGTGAGGGGAAGCCACACAACATACTCCGAGAAAAGAGATCCCAAATGGAGCTCATCGGATGAGGGAAGAGAGGAAGTATGGTTGGTTGGGGGAGCTTATTGCAGGAATTAGTTGGTATTGTTTTGTTATAAAGTCTAATAATTATCAATTGTCAAAGAAGAAAAAAAATCTAATAAAATTTTGAATACATATATTTAAGTATGGTTAAAAGAATATGCTTCATATGTGTATGTATTAATATATAAATGAAAAAATTGCGTAGGACACTCGTATAAGAGATCGTGATCGATTGATCTAACGTTGATATATTTATCGCTCAAAAAGATATATTTAAATAGGGTATATCTCTATTAATTTTTTTTATGCCTGATAGATATGATCAAACTGTTATGCTATATTAAGAATATGCTAAAGGCCTGTTATCCCTGTATTGATAATAGAAAAAAGAAATATGTAGATGTGATTACTGTTCTGCACATGAATCATTTTTTTTTTTTTGATAGATTGATGACTTATGATGCACCAAATATATTATATTACAAACTCTTAACACCTATTAATGATATAGTGAATTTTCTTTATCTTATTGCCCACAAATCAATGGTGTAAAAAAGATAGGTGATGCCAGAAACTTGCGATTCATAATGCGCCCTAAATTCAGATATGCGCAAAACATTATACAAAGTGAATGGCCTTTGATAAGAGAAGATACATCCAATTCTTTTTGCAGCGTGGCCAATAGGAACTTTTAAACAATTTATTCTTCAAATTTGATGAATCAAAAGTTAGTAAATATTAGGTTAACAGAAAAAAAATATGGGCAGAAAATTGCATTTCAAGTGTCTAATCCTCGAAAGCAAAAGAAAATGCGTTTCAAATGAGTGAACTCACTCTGCTTCTAAAGGGTCAACTAAATTAGTCACGTCGATATTCTAGATCAAATTTTCGAAAAGTTTCTGAAACACGGCGAATGCAAATAATCCGTGGCTGATTTACAGGTAGTCAGAATCAACATTGCAAAGTTTTAAACATGAAAATTGTGGCGCTTTGAATATACAGTTGTTGATCATAGACTCCAATTTATCTGGCACAAGAGTCACCCAATGACAATCAACAAGAGGGATCCAACATAAGAGATTTAATCTATAGGAGCTGAAACTGTTCTCGCCCAATGTGACTACAACCAGGCATTTTATACAGCTTTTTTTGTTCCATTATGTTCCTTAATCTTTCCACATCATCCCATCTACCGTATCCTGCATATATATTGGCTAGAATAACTAAAGAAGTTGGGCTCCTAGGATCTATATGGGAAAGTTTTTCAGCAATCCTTTTGCCAAGTTGAAGATCAACATAGCATCCACAAGCACCAAGCAAAGAAGAATACAAAGAAGCAGATGGATGTGGAATATGATGTAACAAATCCCATGCTTCTGAATGTTTTCCAGCTCGGCTCAACAGATCAATCATACAACTGATATGCTTATCGTTTGGCTTGATACCATGTTTCCTAGACATCACTGTAAACACTTCTGTGCCTTTGTCTACTTGACCAGCATGACTACATGCTGAAAGACAAGAGAGAAAGGTTGCTGCATTTGGTTCCACTTTTTTCTCTTGCATCTTTCTGAACATTTCAAGTGCTTCATCGTCCTCTCCATTTCTCGCGCAGCCAGAAATCAAGGCGTTCCAATGTGTTGGATCAGTTGATTCAGTTTGATCAAATATCCTACGAGCTTGAGAGGAGAACCCACACTTCATATACATATGGATTAAAGTTGTTTGGAGAACCTCATCCATATAGCGTCCTCTGGTTCTAATAAGGTGACCATGGATTTCCTTGCCAAAACGGAGATCTAATATTGAGGAACAGGCTTGCAGAAGACTTGTAATGCATTCTAAATTCGGGCGATGGATTCCCTCCAAGTGCATCATTCTGAAAAACCTAAAAGCCTGAGTTGCATTTCCAAGCCGTGAAAACCCACTAATCATTGTATTCCAAGTAACCATATCAGGCAAGAATCCTTCTGTTTTTAATTGCTGGAACATATTCGCGGCATCAATCACACAACCTTTTGATATCAATCCAGAAATCATGGAATTCCAAGTCACCAAGTTCTTGTTGTCCATTTCCACAAAGACTTGTTTACCTTGTTCCAGTGCATCGCATTTCCAGTACATGTCAATCAGCGCAGTTCCTATCTTGACATCGTAGCCCACTTCACATTTCAGATACTGGCAATGAACCTGTTTGCCAAGATGCAGCTCCTGGAGCTCTACGCACATAGAAAGAACAGAGAGAAAAGTTGATAAATTGGGCCGAAACCAAACAACCATCTGCTTAAACAAGTCCAAAGCTGCAGAAAATGCAGAATTTTTCAGTAAGCCTGAAATCATCGCATTGTAGCTAACTACTGTCTTTTCCTGAACCGAGGCGAACACCGCTTTTGCTGAATCCAATTCCCCAAGGTTCAAGTACATGGTCTGAAGTGCAGTTGCAACATAAACATCAACATCCTGTCCCAGCTTCATCGAATAGGCATGCAACATCCTGCCCAACTCTTCATTTCTACAAGCTGGAAGCAGGCTAGTGATAGTGACAGAGTTAGGCCACAGACCTTGCATCCTAAGATCCCTAATGGCATTCCCCGCTTCCTCCAAGAGCGCACAGTGAGCGAATCCTGCGATGACGGCATTGTAACAAGGTAAGGTTGGATGCGGAATACTGTCGAACAATTTACCGGCATCTCCGTGCTGCCCAAGTTTCATGTACACATCTATTAGAGCAGTGGCGCTATGTATCTGGGATTCGAACCCGAACTTGACGACATGATCGTGGATCTGTTGGGCTTGTGGGAGGGATTGGAGATTTGCGCATGATTTGAGGAGGAAAGGGAAGGTGAAGCCGTCGGGTAGAGAGGAAGAGCGAAGGCGGTGGATGTACAGAGCGAACGCTTCTTTGTGTTGACTGTTGTTTACCAAATGAGAGATCTTGGTACACTTCATCTCGTGCTACGCTCAAATCTTTGTTGCCGCGAGTTATTATATTATATGTTGTTTTACATTTTCTTAGAATTAATTTTCATAATTCTAAGTAATCTAATATTCAACTTTTTTTTTCTATTTTTAAAGTATTATTTTTTACTTTCAAATATTCTTTTGCTTCGATTTTATTTTTTTTAATTCAACTGTAACTTTTCCTTTTCTTTTATTCGTGTGCAAGACTAAGACGCCTTCAATCAATTAACCATGGATTTCAAATTGACTAATTTTTTATTATTTTCTCATTTTTTAGGTGTCAGCTTCATCAAATTTTGTGCACAAATTTACTACAATTTTATGCATTTTGCAAGTTGAAGTAAATTAAAATCCATGTAATGAAAAATAAATACGTGTGAGGATTAAATCATGCAACCAAATAAATACACACTATATATGCACTGAAAAAAAAAAGACTTCCTTCAGAAACAACATTTGTTGGAGTTCAAATTCATTTTCCAAAACACTAATATCGTGTTCTTAACATCATATTGATGTCAACGAGAACACGTCCATAATTATCAAAATTATAGTATTATGTCATGACATAAGATTTCAAATTGGCACAACATCAATCAATAAATAGCACATCATCATTTGTCATGACACAATATTCTTTCCAAACTTCAAAATTCTCAATGATTTCTGCAAATAATCTAACTAGACAATTTGATTTTTTTTCTTCATGCATCTAACTAGAAGCGCCAAGTATCAAGAACTGCAAAAACATAAAGGTTGATATCATTAAATTATAAAAAAAACATGATATGAGACTTAATAATAATGATTTATCCATTATTAATCTAAGATGGAGTTTATGCTTTGTTAAATTAATGGTTCTACCCGCTTGGCACAACTGAGAGGAAGGTAATTCATTTCAACTTGCCTATGATTAATGACAAATAATAAGAAAAATATGGAATTTATGTTAATTTAATGATACTCAAGAAATTGCTAACCTCATTTACTCTAACTTTCTTCACCAACGTAACAGAAGATTCATGCTATACATGACAAATGCATAATAGTTAACATATATAAATATGTTGCCGAGACGCATAAAAAGTTGTGCAACCTGTTGAATTTAGGATTTCGAGTGTGTTTTGATAGAGTGTGTTTTGATGATCACAAATTTGTAAGTGAACTTAGTCTGTACCGATGAACTTGTTTGAGCTGAATTCTATAACAGGTTGATTCAAGTTCAGGAGAAGCTAGATCGACCAAAGCTAAAAGACTGGACGACCTATGCACAAGAAAGACATCTCAGAAGAAACATGTGTGCAGTGACCGTCCTAAGAACATAGAGTGGTCGACAGATGTTGAAGGAAGAATACATGTGAAGAGGAGCTGAAGAATGAGTGGGAATGATAGGTCGACCAGAGCTGAAGAAATGGCGACCGGTGCACACGTAACTTATATCAGAAGAACTACATGTGTGTAGTGGTTGTCCCAAGCATATGAAGTGGTCGATCAGTATTAAAGGGAGAATACATGCAAAGAGG
>LTAE01012316.1:0-14000 GCA_001647135.1 Pontederia paniculata
ATGTATATATACGTGCGACGCAATTTTTACGCTTAAAAGTGGACGATTTGTCGTAAATAAATAAGTTCAACAATATGCTACATTCATTTATGTTCAACAATATGATTTTTTCAAATTCTTGTCGAGTCATTTCTGAACTTAATAATGAAAATATGAACTCATTGATGAAATATTCATAATTTAAATTTTTTATTAATTTATTATAATACAATATTTTTTTAACATTAATTTTTTACTATCTCGGAGCTTAAAAATAGATTTGTACAACTAATTAATAAAAAGTAAGTATTAATATTTTTACGATAACATGCGTCATAATATTGATAATATATATATAATTTTCGACTAAAATATGACAAATATATTTGTGTTAAATAAATATAATACAACATTTATTATTTATATTTATTAAAAAAATATTAAATATGTAATGGTCATTAAAATAAGAATGACAACTAATTCATCCTTCAAATATCAACTCTATCCAAACACAGGTGGAATCCCAAGTTTTTAGTTCTAATCATTAGTTATACTGACTTCCAAACACAACATTGAAACTAATCAATCACATCAACTATTCATTGGGAACCTAAATTGGTCCTGGTTCTTGTTTCCAAACTAAGCCACAAGAGTTACCAGAAGTTTTCTTTAATCTTATAAATAAATGAGTAAAATCTCCTCAATTTTCTTTTCATTTTTTTCCACAAGTTTTTTTTTTCTCTTTTCCTTCTACTAGACACAAAGTATCAATGCTGTTGATCTCGTATAAGTACATGACACAACAACCCAATACTCCAAAACCTAATGGTTCCCTATGACAACAATTGTACACCAATCTTTTTTCCCTTCATCAGAAAAAAAGAAAAAAAGAACTCATAATTATACAACAAGCTAATCAAGATTGATACATATACGTGAAACCAGTCTGCATGCATGCATGTAAACCTCCAGTTAATATATCCAACACCATGCACGTAGTAGTGATATATATATATGTCCTCCAACTCCTCATGCAGTTCCATTATAATTCCTCAAAACTTGCATGATGTCCCAAGTCTCTGCTTCAATCCCATGCTCTTTCTGGCCTCGAACGCCTCCGGCAAGAGCTGCTCGAACCTCTCCAGGAACAAGCTCCACTCCTCCTCGCTCAGATCCTTGAAGGATATGCTCTTCCACCCATCGTGATTGAGGTCGACGGCGGAGAAGCTAACGCTCTTGGCGATGCTTCCTATCTTGCCGCCATTGCTGCCCTCATCCAAGCTCTCAGCTTCTTGGTGCACAGGAACCAGCACCTCTAGATGCCCGTCCATGCTCCGGTTCTTTGCTCTGCTCCCTTGCAGCAGCAGCGGGACGTTGACCACGCTGCCGCCGCAGGATTCAGTTTCGTCGTCGTCGTCGTCGTCGTCGCGATCCATTTCAAATTGGAACTCGGTGGTGCTCAATGGAGGGCTGGTGCTTTCGTCATCGTCGTCGTCCGTTTCTGCGAACAGCGTGGTGGTCCTCATGGAGGCCTCGACTTGCTTGCACAGCACCTCAAGCGCGCTCGGGCCTTCCTCGAAGCTTGAGAGGTACTCCCGGGTCATCATGTCGCCGATGTCGGCCAGGCAGAGCCCTGCGGCGGCTGCGTTCTTGAGGAAGATGGTGCAGAAGATGAGGATCCTTATGGACGATTCCTTGATCGATGGAAGCTCTGTGCGGAGGAGCTCCGCGTCTCGAAACGGATCAAGCGTTGATATGTACTCGACTTCGGCGTCGGAGAAGGGGACGGAGGCCTGAGGCCAGTGGAGCCACTCGAAGTACGGGTCTTCGAGCAGCTCCGGCAAGCAGAGGCCGTGGTCGATTGGAACGAGCTCGGTGACAGCGTCGTTGTTGCAGCCGTCGTACTTGTCGCGCATTCGTCTCACCTGTTTGTGATTTCTCACGAGGATGTTCCCGGCATGGCGGTCGAGGTTGAGGAGCCTCACGTCGAGAATACCGATCCGGTGCACGGCCGCGACCGAGAACCGCGATGGCCCGAGCTCCCCGGCGTCGAAGTCGTGCGGCACGAACCTCTGGATGGAGGCCATCTTCGTGTTGGGCGTTAAATTAGGATGGGAGATTCGGACTAGCGCAGTGGGCGGTACCCCGGAGAAGCCACCGTGGTCGAGTAAGTAGGCCGCCACCTCGTGCACCGCCGCCTCTGCAACGCGCACCGGGTGCTTCACCGTCCCCGCGGGGCAGCAGAGGAGGCTGAGAGGTGGTTGCTCCTCGTCGAAGGGCTTGATGACGGCGAAGCTCTCGCCGGAGCGGTTGCGGAGGTAGTACGCACCGCTGAGGCCGTGGGAAACGGGGACCGCCTGGGTGCCGAAGGCCAGGGAGACGGCGGCCTCGACGACGAGGGCATGGATTCCGCGGGACTGATGGATGCCGACGATCTCGATCCGGGCGATATGGTCGTTGTGAGAAGCGGCGGCGGCGGCGCTGGTGGAGAAGCACGGCGTGGAGAGGCTGCGGCAGAAGCTTGGGCCGGCGCTGCTGTTGTTACTTGGTTTTCGAGTGGAGGAGGAGGAGGAGGAGGAGAAGGTGGTGGCGGCGGCGTGATCGGGGGAGGGGTCGAGGAGGTTGGGGTCGGGGTGGGGGAAGGAACGGAGGCGGCAGCGGCTCTTCCAAGCGGGGGGCTTGAAGCCGCGGCGGNGCAACATGCACGAACATATATGTTACGATCATGCATGCATGCATATATATATAATAAAATTTACCTTTTTTTTTTTCTTGTGCAACTTTGTTTTAGGAAACCCTCCAGAGAGAAATGTGAAAAGATTTCGAGAACTGATCAGAAGAAGAAGGCAAAGGCAATGTATGTAATATATGTTTGATAATGCCTGTGTGCGTTCCTCAGCGAAGGAAGCGAAATAAATGGCAGCGAGGAGTCGGTGCTATAGAAACATCTTATGGTGCGGTTTCCGCCGCCGTCGACGTCGCCGGAGGTGGTGTTCGATGAAATGTCATGCATGCACGCACGCCTACATCCCCTCTCCCCCCTCCTCCTTCCTCCTCCTCCTCTTCCTCCTCAGAGTTCTAGCGCAGGGCCGTCGATCTTGCCGATCACCCCCACCCTTCTCCTCCTCTCCTCTCACTCTCTTGTTTATTATGTTTTGTTCTCTCTCTCTAAGGGCTTTCTTTTCTGACCAACCTCTTCCATTTAACGAATCCAACCATGACAGAAGAGAGAGAGAGAGAGAGAGAGAGAGAGAGAGAGAGAGAGAGAGAGAGAGAGAAGATTGCCGACCGACTCCTGCGGTCGGACAAGGGACGTAACAATCTGCTAAAAATGGAAAGGTGATGTAATTATAGAGCTGAGAGATTGATATGTATGATGCATTTGTTTTTTTTTTATAATAATAATGTATGTTAATGTTTCTATTATATGATTAATTACAAGGGGGAGTTGCTTCGTTGTAATTGCATTGCAGTCAAAGGGGAGGTGTTCGTATGGGCACTGTGTTCGTACGGGTTTCCGCATCGCAAACGACGGTCGGCCTCTCGGTCATCCCGAAATATATGCGGAGCAAATCCAGAATCTATTCAATCTAAAGATATCCCGCACTGGTCAAATCTTACAAAATGGGAAAACAAAATATAGTAGTAAAAGTAAAAGAACAAGAGTTCCATCAATTTGATCTTTAAGCCGTTATTGGGAATGTTGTGACATCATCATCATCATCATCATCAAATGGTGCTTTGCACTACAAGTTTTATCATATATAAATAAATAAAAGAAATTTAAATTCTCCTAAAAGTCCTCATATAAAATAAACATTTTTTTAAAAAAATAACTTTAATTAAGATGTAGAACCAATATAATATGAATATAAAATACTGAGGATGTCTTGAGGCAGATCATCCTCTCAAAAGTTATCGCATTAGGATTGTCGACTAAGTCGTGTAGGAAAATTGACTGCGTTATTAGCACCGCGAATTATATGAGTACAATTTAAGACTTCAAAGTGCGAAAATATATTGTAGATATCAGATGTTGTATGCGTCATGGTGGCTTCGATTTGCAACTCCGGACAAAGGATTTCACAATCCCCAAGCCTCCCTCTTTAAAGCAGATTGAAAGTTGTGGTGAAAGGACCCTAATCGTGGATACGAAGGACCATTAATAAAAGTACCTTTCATATCTTTGAGAAAAAATTAAGAGGATATGAAGGAATTTTAAATAAATAATTGATTCGACTATCTATTGACTATCGATTATTTAGTGATATTATATAAAGAGGTTGATATTTCCAAGTCTTCAGTGAATTTTGCTGATAAGGTGTGTTATTGATCAAATTATGTGTAGTATGTTAAAAAGACATGCTTTACAATAAGTGATGTATATTCTGTAATTGTGTTGGATTTGTATATAATTCATGAGTTAGCATTTTCCCTGTGGATGACAGTTCTTTTTTCCTAACTTGATTAAGAAAACTTTTAAAAGATGATTAACAAAGTGCAGAAGTGCTCCGGGCAAAAATAGCTCACAGTTGCGCCTGATTAATGTACCACAAACCAAAGAAGATTTGCCTTCCCTACAGTTTTATCTGACAGATTTTGGTTGCCAGGCCTTAACCAAAGTGATTTTTCAGCATGGAATCCAAAATATTATATTAAACCACCCTACTGGTAGGATCCCAACATAAAATGATTAAAACCTGGTGGGCAACGTCTAAATTTGCAAGGTCTAGACATGAACTGAAGTTAGCAAGGACTAAGTCTAATGCATCTAAAGAAACACATAGTCGTCGTAAAGAAGAGAAACTGAACTGAAGATAGAAGTAAAGAAACTTTAAAACAAGAACATCAAGAACCAACACCAACTTCAACCATGTCCATTTTTTTTTTCTTTTCATCCTACATTCCAACCCTACAGGGAAGGAGAGGTGACAAACTGCCTGGGGACCCTAAGAAGGTCTTTCCCTGCAAAAGGGGAGGTCCAATCATGAGATCCCCCAGAAGAAGGGTCTGTTACATGGCGGTCCATTACACGACGATCTGTTACAAGGCTACCATCCTGTAACCCTGACATGTACACACCAGCGTTCAGAATTGGCCTTGTAGATCTCCCACCCATGAACATGGTAGACCATGTGTCCGAAGGACGATCACTCTGTCCGGATGCTTTCAGAAGCGACGTGTCCAGGCTCCAATCTATAGAGGTATAATCTTTTGGTGTTGATCCTCCAGAGCTCCAATCAACGGGCATGGTTGCTGAAGAACCCAACGAATCCCAACCGGTGAATAGCCCAAGCGATGATGGCATGGACAGTGATGATGTAGATGACCCTGCAGAATTCCAGGAACCAGCCCACCCTGTTGCTCCAGACTCCATATGGCCCATGGCAAAAGTTTGAAAATGATTTTGCGGAACAAATTGGTGAGCACTAGAACCATTCAGGCCCAAGTTAGGTATGCTATGACCTAAACCTCCATTTGCTGTCTTAAACATGTCCATACCGGACATTCCATTCGAATACCATCCTGCCGAAGCCGGTGATGACATGCTGACACCTAGGCTTGTGGATGGTAGGTTTTGCTTGGCATTTACAGATTGTGGACGCTGCATTACTATCACAGGTTCCCTCAATGTTCCCACTTGCAAGTTGGCCTTTACCTCATTGTTAGCCAGCACATATCTTGGGTCTGACTTGGCTTGATGCACTGGAGCCTGCAAAGAAGATGACAAGGGATACGTAACAGATGGAGCAGTGCTGGCACTCAACCATCTTTTCTCCATGGGAGAAGGAATTTGTAATCTCCCCCATTCTGGCTTTGGTTGAGTCTTTTTCAGAGACTGTAAACTCTTATTCATAGATTCCTGCAGCACAAACCCAGTTGGCATTGTTTTGGTATTGTTTAAATCACGTTCATCTCTTCTTAACTGCGGGACGCCAACCGCGGTGACCCCTTTTGACTGTGCTACTAAAGTTGTATTCGGAGCAGGTGTGCCAATCTTATTGAAAGCACTTCCTGGTAGAGGTTCACTTGATTCTTGCAACTTCTGTGGAGCTATCTCCAATTCTTGCTTTTGTGTTTTCAGAGCCTTTTCAGCCTTCTCTAAATCACCCTCGCATGCAACTATGGCCCTTTCTACTTCCTGCTTCGTGCATTTGAAATTCATCTCCATTTCTGTAATCTTAGCAAGTTCATCAGTTATATCAATCTTTAAGTTGACACCACTTTCAATATTTGTTGCAATCTGCTGTTTACTTTCTTCACCCCCTTCAAAGAGCCATGTCACAGACTCTTCAAGACGGCCTTCATTATGTATAAGAGCCATTGTCGCCTGCTCAGAGGTGAAACCCATCGCCACAAGCTGTTGAGAAAGTAACTCCAATTTCCTAGACATGAGATAGCCACTACAACGCTCATGTAATTCTTGAGCCCTCCTCTCCTTCTGGCGTTGATGCTTTTTCTCATTCTTCTGACGAATCTTTTCACGTTTGTCATTATCAGAACCAGGAACAGGATCTGCCCGAGGAACACCACCAGTCAAGGTCTTTTCCTTTGGATCATCTGACTCGCCGGAGCAGCTACCGTTGTTAGATGCGGAGTCACACTCACCTGCACCAAGTGAACTGCCAGATTGTTCTTCTGTCTCATCTATATTTCTGAAGCGTACATTTTGTGGGCCTGATAAAGGACCAGATGCTGCTGCATCAAGGGCATGGAATGTCCCTGACATTGGATTGTATGCACTAGCTGGAGCACCATTTCCACCATTAGGAGGATTAGATAACAACTTAGAAGACGCCTTGACTTGCTCCTTTGTTGCCTTAGCAGCCATCTTCTCCTTTGACTTAGATTTGGATGCAGGAGACATTCTTAAATCTGCCTGCATTGAAGACAATGTAGGAAGTGAGTCAGTGCAAGGAATCTCTTATGTTATTACGAAATTCTCACATACAAACATGAATAGAATGTTCAAACAGCAAACTTAGAAAATTTCCAAAATAATCCAATGAAGAGAAAATTGACTGCACCCTAAGGTTATGCAATGTGCAGTTCAATGTCCACAATCTGCTAATCCTCGATGGAACATGGAGATCTTGGTAGTGAGACAAAACACAAGTTGTTCCTAAAAAACCATCAGGTTTTCTGAATACATAATCAAATTGCGAGGAGTAATATAAGGAAAAAAATGGATTCTAAACAGCAGGGAAAAAGAAAGTCTCCGAGACTAAGAGACAAAAGATACAACAAGCATAGGAATAACTACTCGATGATTGCTATCATGCATGACACACACATGTAGTAGTCATTAATGCATAAAACTGACACTTGTAATGCATGCATAGCCTTTAATGACGTGATTTACAGCAAGAAAAGGATGATTAGTTAGTCAGGTTAGACATAAAAAATGCAATTTTGAGAGAAAAAAAAACTATCCATATGGATACCTATGTTAAATGTCAAGTGCAACAGGGGAGAAGCGGGCTAAATTTGGATGTACTTAATTATTGCATTTTATAAACTTCACCGGTGCGGCACTATCTGAAATTCCTCTTCAAAAACACTATCTGAGTATCACACACCTCTACTATCAAAGCTATTAATTCTTTTTTTTTCAATGAATGCACCCTAAAGTTATGCAATGTGTAGTTCAATGTCCACAATCTGCTAATCCTCGACGGAACATGGAGATTTTGGTAGTGAGACAAAACACAAGTTTTTCCTGAAAAACCATCAGGTTTTCTGAATACATAATCAAATTGCGAGGAGTAATATAAGGAAAAAAATGGATTCTAAACAGCAGGGAAAAAGAAAGTCTCCGAGACTAAGAGACAAAAGATACAACAAGCATAGGAATAACTACTCGATGATTGCTATCATGCATGACACACACATGTAGTAGTCATTAATGCATAAAACTGACACTTGTAATGCATGCATAGCCTTTAATGACGTGATTTACAGCAAGAAAAGGATGATTAGTTAGTCAGGTTAGACATAAAAAATGCAATTTTGAGAGAAAAAAAAACTATCCATATGGATACCTATGTTAAATGTCAAGTGCAACAGGGGAGAAGCGGGCTAAATTTGGATGTACTTAATTATTGCATTTTATAAACTTCACCGGTGCGGCACTATCTGAAATTCCTCTTCAAAAACACTATCTGAGTATCACACACCTCTACTATCAAAGCTATTAATTCTTTTTTTTTCAATGAATGCACCCTAAAGTTATGCAATGTGTAGTTCAATGTCCACAATCTGCTAATCCTCGACGGAACATGGAGATTTTGGTAGTGAGACAAAACACAAGTTTTTCCTGAAAAACCATCAGGTTTTCTGAATACATAATCAAATTGCGAGGAGTAATATAAGGAAAAAAATGGATTCTATAACAAAAGGGAAGAAAGAAACTCTCCGAGTCTAACAGACAAAAAATACAACAAGCATACGAATAACTACTCGATGATTGCTATCATGCATGACACACACATGTAGTAGTCATTAATGCATAAAACTGACACTTGTAATGCATGCATAGCCTTTAATGACGTGATTTACAGCAAGAAAAGGATGATTAGTTAGTCAGGTTAGACATAAAACATGCAATTTTAAAAGGAAAAAAAACTATCCATATGGATGCCTATGTTAAATGTCAAGTGCAAGGGAAGAAGCGGGCTAAATTTGGATGTACTTAATTATTGCATTTTATAAACTTCGCCGGTGCGGCACTATCTGAAATTCCTCCCTAAAAACACTATATGAAACTATGTCAAACCTCAAATTCTCAAATCACACACCTCTACTATCAAAGCTATTAATTCTTTTTTTTTTCAATGAATGCACCCTAAAGTTATGCAATGTGTAGTTCAATGTCCACAATCTGCTAATCCTCGACGGAACATGGAGATTTTGGTAGTGAGACAAAACACAAGTTTTTCCTGAAAAACCATCAGGTTTTCTGAATACATAATCAAATTGCGAGGAGTAATATAAGGAAAAAAATGGATTCTATAACAAAAGGGAAGAAAGAAACTCTCCGAGTCTAACAGACAAAAAATACAACAAGCATACGAATAACTACTCGATGATTGCTATCATGCATGACACACACATGTAGTAGTCATTAATGCATAAAACTGACACTTGTAATGCATGCATAGCCTTTAATGACGTGATTTACAGCAAGAAAAGGATGATTAGTTAGTCAGGTTAGACATAAAACATGCAATTTTAAAAGGAAAAAAAACTATCCATATGGATGCCTATGTTAAATGTCAAGTGCAAGGGAAGAAGCGGGCTAAATTTGGATGTACTTAATTATTGCATTTTATAAACTTCGCCGGTGCGGCACTATCTGAAATTCCTCCCTAAAAACACTATATGAAACTATGTCAAACCTCAAATTCTCAAATCACACACCTCTACTATCAAAGCTATTAATTCTTTTTTTTTCAATGAATGCACCCTAAAGTTATGCAATGTGTAGTTCAATGTCCACAATCTGCTAATCCTCGACGGAACATGGAGATTTTGGTAGTGAGACAAAACAAAAGTTTTTTCCTAAAAAACCATCAGGTTTTCTGGATACATAATCAAATTGCGTAGAGTAATATAAGGAAAAAAATGGATTCTATAACAGAAGGAAAAAAGAAAGTCTCCGAGACTAACAGACAAAAAATACAACTAGCATAGGAAAAACTACTCAATAATTGCTATCATGCATGACACACACATGTAGTAGTCATTAATGCATAAAGCTGACACTTGTAATGCATGCATAGTCTTTAATGACGTGATTTGCAGCAAGAAAAGGATGATTAGTTAGTTAGGTTAGACATAAAGAATGCATTTTTGAGAGGAAAAAGAACTATCTATATGGATACCTATGTTAAAATGTCAAGTACAACAGGGGAGAAGCGGGCTGAATTTGGTTGTACTTAATTATTGCATTTTACAAACTTCGCCGGTGCAGCACTATCTGAAATTCCTCTTCAAAATTACTATCTGAAACTATGTCAAACCTTAAATTCTTATATCTCACACCTCTACTATTAAAGCTATTTTTTTTTCAAACACACGAGTATACATGAAATCGATATCCAATAAAAATCAAGTACTATAAAAATATGAACTATAAGACAACTAATGGTTAATCTTGAATATTCACCATATTCCTTAAAAGTTGCCTAATGAGATCCAAAATAAGTCAGGAAGCAAGGACAACTCTGTATAAAATATTATAGAAAATGCTTTCAATTGGCTACTTGTCATGCTCTTCTTTTGAGTTTATCTGAGAATCAAATATCTTCTTAATGTCTCTACAGATTCCATTTGTAAAATATTAGTGTTGGATCATTCGCACATGCATGATACTAATGCAGCTGAACCCCTGATATGTCTATCTAACATCTTACTTGCATGGGCGGTGATGCTTAATTACATCCTGAATATCCGAAAAGGGAAGGTGACTGTGTCAAAAGTTCCAAGACCACACATCAAAATGCAACAGGATTAAGCATGCTAAGCTGTTTGGCACAGGAATTGAAGCAAATACCTGAATTTTACCCCAAAACAATTCAGCATATATTGGAAGCACAGAACTTATATGCTTTGTAGACAATTATTTTACTCTTCTAAAGTGGAAGCTGAACTCATTAAAATAGAAAAGAAGCCAGATTGTGCTGAAAACATCAGATAAAACCTAGCTGACCACCACCAAAAGTTGTCACCACTATATCTAGCATGACACAGATAACTCTGTGATCCCTAGTAGCATCTTCCACCAGCAAAACCACAGGCAACGAAAGTTTCAATGAAATTGACTGTCCTAATACACAGACAGTGGATCCCCAAACCAAAAAGAAGGCTAGCCCAAATACTTGTGGGATACATATATCAACCTATCACACCATTAAGCAGCATCTAACATTCATGTTCTCGCAAATTTATTGCAAACAATCGTAAATGACAAGCTGATAAATCAAATAACACAAATCAATACATTTTCCCTTGATGCCGACCGCTACCAACCTGCCAAACCCCTCAATCGTCAAGCCCAAAGAAAAAAAGGAGCTCATTTCACACGCAGAAAGCATGCAAAATGGGAACTTTACCACCGTCCCAAAACCAATCTACAGATCCCCCAAATTCTCAACAGATCAACAACCCAAACCCAATCGCGCAGCCCCCGGACGCTCCTAATCCCCCCGAAATCAAATCAGTGACCTCGAATCCCCCAAAACGAGATCCGCTCCCAGGGGAACAAATCCCCCACCAATTTTTTCCCTTTCTAAATCCGACCTACCAGAAAAACGCAAACCCCAATCGAATCAAACCTTACGAGAGCGGATTCAAGCTGCAACGGATCGGATCATCGTAACAGAAAACAGAGAGCGATCGGGTCGGAAGAAGACCGACCTGACGGATGAGGCACGGATTGGGGGAGATGATCGGAAACCCGAGCGCGGAGGCGGAGATCGGAGGGGTAGGATTTGGGGTTTGGCTTTCGATGCTGCTCTTGCTGCTGCTGCTCGTCGCTGTGTTGTTGCTTGGTTTTGTTCTACGGCCGAGAAAAAGGAAAAAAATGGAAGGGGAAAGAAATGGTGGGTTTTGTTGTGCTTGTGATTGGTATACGCGGACGCGAGAGGAATGGCTTTTTTTATTAATCGGATTGAGGAGTCCGGCCTTTTATTTAATTAATTAATTAATTAATAACTATAAATAGGGATCCATGTCCATGAACATGAAGAGGTGGACCCAACCAGTGAGAGCTAATCAAATTGTGCCTTTTTTTGTTTTTTATTTTTTTGTTTTAAATTTGGTTACTAAACTTCGTCAACGAAGCCGAGTTATTAAGACGTGCCTAACTCATTGTCTTATTATGATTATTATTGTAATAATATTCATTATTATTATTATTATTATTATTATTATTATTATTATTATTATTATTATTATTATTATTATTATGAACAAGGGAAATATGGATTATTCAAAATAAGCTTTTGATTGAGCACTTTTTTTAACCAAGGGTTGGATAGAAAAATGATTTGAAGGATTAGGAGTATTCACGGGTCGGGTTTGACCCGACTCGAATTCAAATCCGACTCAATTTGATTAATTTTGTTCGGGTTGATGACAAATTAGTCATCAAATTCGATCCAACCCGATCATCATTGGGTCGGGTTGGATCGAGTTGGGTCATCGGTTTATCCGATTAAATTTTTTCACATATTTTTAATTATTTTTTTATAATACTTAATATCAATTATATTTTAAAAAATAAAGAAACATATATGTTTCAATGTTTTATAATGATTTAAAGGATATAAAGTATAAATTTGTAATATATTTTAATTTTAAAGTAATATAAAATTTTTATTAAGAATGAATTGATTTAAATTTAATAAAAAAAATATATAAAAGTTCGGATCATCGGGTTGGGTCGGGTTAATCGGATTCGAAAAATTAAAACTCGTACCCGATCCGTTGGTAATCGAGTTATGATCGGGTCGGTTCGGGTTCGACCCGATCAACGATCCGATTTGACCCAATTGAGATTGGATCGATTCAGATCGTCGGGTTCATCAGATCGATCTGATCCGGTGAACACCTCTATGAAGGACGATTGGGAAAAGTAAGTTGGTAAATATGATTTTTAGGAAAAACTTTAATTTATTTACACCATAAAAATCTAAATATTTACTATTTTAGATATACGATTGAATCTTATTTTTTTTCAAATAGGATATTTCTTTTAAAAATATATTAAATATCGAATGATTAAAATTTGAATACACTTATAAATAAATTATGAGTTCACATAATTATTTAATCTAAACTTTTTTAACTAATATCTGTGCAGAAATAATATTTGGAAGTCGTGTCGGTTGGATAAACTTTTTAAAATATCGAACATTCATTCAATAAAAGGAATATTGGTTTTTTTTTCTTCTAGTATTTTTTTTCAGCTCTGCATATTTATTAATATTTTTATAATAATATTGTATTCTATAAGTTGACATCAATCATGTATGTTATATATTTAAGTATAACAAACTATAACTTATAAAGGTTTTTTTATACGAATTTCCATATTTTTTGTTATAAAAATATTATTTAACTTCAAAAACATTTAAAATATAAAGCAATGGGTTTATATTTTATATAATTTTAATTATGTAGGTTTCTATCAGATCCAATATTTTTATTTTAAAAACTATTCTATATTGCTTTCGACTATAAAATAAAGTATATGTTTATGACGGGTTGAATTGGTATTTTATTTTATTTTATTCTTGCTTGAATTCTTAGCTTATATCACATCCCAGCAGCTGGGAGAAAAACAGTATATATATTGCATAACTTTTTTATAATTTTAGTTAAAAATCATTATTTTCTAAACTTAAATTGAATATAATTTAAATTCAAAAATCATGCAGGCAGCATATTTATTTATCTTTTTTCTAAAAAAACGTTCAACGACCTCAGATTGTTCGGATGAGACTCAATGGTGTAACACCTCTTCTCAACTATTAATGCACAGTAATAAAAATAAAAAATCTTAAACTATTTCTTCACAATGAGATAAAATGGAATGTATATCACTTTTGTTTTACATCTAACTCCGTCTACATCAAACAGTATTTCTTAGGTTTTTTTTTAATCAATGTTGAATTAGTCGACTCCTCTGTTTTATGGTGTCTGATTCTCCATTTTACTTGCCTTATTGAATTGCTTTTACTTTTCAGTTACAATAGATAAATCGAAATTTAAATTATATATAGTCTCTATAGGTTTCATTTCAGTGATGAAATCTAGTTCCAAGTCTTTTGATATAAAGAATTGAGAAATATGATGATCCGGATGGAGACAAGGACAACTTGATCATTTCATAAAAAAATTAGATTATCAAATTTTTAGAGTTTTACTCCGATTTTGAGTCGGACGTCGGACTTTAAGAAACTCACATTTAAAAAATTCAAACGAGAAAAAATATTTATCATTTTATCTGGACTATA
>LTAE01012317.1:0-10685 GCA_001647135.1 Pontederia paniculata
AATTCCGAGAACAAGTACCATCAACCATCCCAAATTTATTCTTTCCTAACAAAGAAATACGCATGACCCTACTCCAAACTGCATAATTCTCTAATCCTAACAACTGAAAAGAGATTAATGGAGTCCCTGGACCATCAGATGATTGTAAATACAAGGGATGATGCATATCTACACCACTCATATTTCTGCTAGTCTCAGATGCAGCAGTAGAAGAACCAGTTTCTTGTGCCATTCTAACAACAATTCTTGATTGTAAACTTTCAGAGAATGCAAGAATCAAATCTGATCAGTTATAATTTCTGAATTGAATAATTTCTGAAAATAATTCACGAAATCTGCACAGATCTGAATACTGAACAATCTCTTCTAAAATCCAATGCACGAAATCTGATTTAATCAGAAAACTAAAGAAGGATGAGAATAGAAAGATCAAACTCTTTCAAGAACTACTCCAAATTCTGCAGAACTGCTCCAAGAATTTTGATCGTCTGCTCGATCTCCCTTCAATCTTTGAAGATCTGCTTCAAACTCTGAAGAACTGCTTCAATCTTTGAAGTGATTTTGATCGCCTGCTCTGATACCATGTTAAACTATCAACACCCTTCAGTTATATTGAGCACAGGAATAACAAAGATGGAATGAATTGTATTGCAGAAGTGTTCGACAAAACTTTGTTTTCATTCAATCTGATATTTTATATTTCGTACTATTTATACTATTGTTTGTGTACAGCCTTCGGTCGCCCGCCTTTGATCCGTCGGTCGTCCTTTGGTTTGTTGGTCGTCCGCCCTGGTCCGTTGGTTTATCGGTCGTCCGCCCTGGTCCGCTGGTTCATCGGTCGTCCGCCCTGATCCGCTGGTCATCCACCCTGGTCCGCTGGTTCATCGGTCATCCACCTTTGGGTTTGTCGGTCGTCCGATGTTACTCCAGCTGTGTGTCAACTTGACACTTCATCACATTCGTAACTCACAGAAATCGAAAACATAAAATTAATTATTATTACATTTTTGGAACATAAAATGCAAAGATTTGAATTTATTATATGACCCACCTGATTGACTCAGATGGTAAATCATTTTTTATTAAGCAAATTCTTAAGTTCAATTTTGTGTATATAAAAAAATTATTAGGCGTTTCATTCATTATGATAAAAAATAGTTATATAATACATAAAAAATAGTAATCTATTATTTAAAATTAACTTATAAATAATTTTAAATTATTTATAAGCTAAGTTAAATAGACCCTAAATTTATTAGGTGACAAAATTTAATGAGACTTTTATATTTGAACATGTTTCGTTAATCTATTGAATTGAGAGTATTATGATTTGTGATATATTAACGTTTATCATCTTACAAAAATCACATACTTGATTGTGATAAAAAATGTTTCCAACAAAACAAAAAAAGAATTATACATTAGAAAATCGATGATAATCATAAAGAATATGAGCAGCTAGTATTGCATTTTCACTCACCGCAGCTATTTTAGTTTGTAAATGGACTGTGCCACATTTTGTCTAAACAAGTCCAAAGGCTCAAGGCCGAAGAGCCCATTAAAGATCCGGAGGCCCTTAACAATGGTGTGCATTTGCCTTTTTTTCCATCAAAACCAAATAAGTAAAAAGTAAAAAAAAGGTAATGCAATTATTTATGAGAATCAAAATCTCAGTGGGTTGTTTACCATCGGAATAAACTCAAGAATAATACTTTATTTTCGTGTTACTAACCAAATATAATGAGAATATGAATAAGAATAAGGAGGAGATTAGAAAATAATCTTACCAATTCTTTTACGGGTGTTTTGAAAATTGGAAATGTGATTCTAACATATTCCTACTTCGTGTGTGCGAACTGTATTTCTTCCCTTTTTTTTTGAATAGTTAAATAAGGACGTAAATATTTAACTTATTTTCAAACATTGTTTAAATATCTTTAAATTCCAAGAAAAAATGCACAAAAATATATTATTATTCTTACACGTTAATCGTTAATATAAGTATCACATTTTTAAATCAAACCGGCCTTATATATGATAAGTGAATTTGTGCATCTTTATATGTAAAAATGCTTGCGTTATTTTCATTTTCTTTTCCTCAATTATTACGAAATCTTATATCCATTCTTAAATTATAAAATCAAACAAAAATTAATTCAAGTTTTTTTAGATTGGCCAGTTTTATCCAATAGTCTGATTTTAAATTTACTCATTTTTTTAAAAATTCATTAAATTATCAATTTACCCTTCTCTTATCTCCTCTCTCTTTTTCTCTCTTCTCTCTCTTCCCTATATCTTCTCTCCACGTGCACCCGACGATGCTATTGCTCACCTATGTGAGCTCATGCAAGCAAGCATCATGTCGACGCGCGTGGAGAGTAAACCAAATTGAAACAATATTATAATTTTTTAATATGATTAGAATAATACTCTTTTACTTTCTAGTTTCTAGTACCACTTCAATTAGATTGAGTATTTTCTAATGCCCCCAAAATCACACATCACCACATGTCAAATATGCTTTTGAGGAACACTATGAACTTACTTTATTGGACTTTACTTTGACCACCCACATCATTTAAAATCAACAAAAACTAAAGCATTTTTTTTCTAATAAGACGACAAAAAATTTATTATAACAATTCTAATAGAAAATTAACATCAAACAGTAAAATAATTTAATAATTCAGAGTTCATCTTTCTCTATTACATGACTTTGAGAATTTAACCAGAACCTAATTCATGTGTAGAAAACACCGTCATGAGCATCATCATCATCATCATCATCATCATCATCATCATCATCATCATCATCATCATCATCATCATCATCGTCGTCATCGACACCTATTAAGCATTTGAATTATCTGTAGAATTGAATTCTCGAAAGAGATGAATCTTTTGTGAGTTGTGACACTCAATATATAAAGATCATAAATAAGATGATTAATATGTAAAATAATAATATAACTTATCTCAATTATCTTTAGTCTTTAATTTTACCTTTCAATATTAATGCCCATAGCTGACAAGAATATCAATTGCATCCTCTTTGGATGTACATCTTTCTCATTCAATATATTCAAGTCACCTCTTTTATCATTCTATTTATCTTTGTCTTAGGTGAAGACAATCATTATAATCAATTGTGAGTCTTATCAATGTATTGAATATTCAAATTATTTTCAATACCAATATGACTAGCTAAATCACGGGATTTCTTTTTTTATCCAAGTTGATCTCCATAAATAATAGTTCCCAAAGGAACTCAATTTATTAACAATAGTTTTCAAAAGAACGCAAATCAATAAACAATAGTAAGGGATCATCCTCTTCGTACATACTTTCAATCACAACCATTACATCTTTTAAGTCCTATCATTAAGTGAGCTAGGTTAGCGTTTAAAGACACATCAACCTACAACATTCATCAAATTATTTTTAATCAATCAATACAATTAAATCATATAAAATAAGAGGGCAAAATAAAGGCATATTGGCTTTTCAAGTGAGGGAACACAACCCGCATTGAAGATTGACATGCTCGTGTTGTCAATTGTGAGGCATCCATGTTCCCAAACGCAGACTGTGCTCAATGGAACTCGGTTCGTGTTCCCAGACAATGTTGTTCGAGTTGCCAATAAGGTTCAGTTTAATCTTTGATGTGGTTTAGGAACATGCTGTTGGTAAATAAGTATGTCCTAACTCTAATTACCATTATTAATAGTTAATCAGATGATCAAGAGTTGATCCAAGATATGATTTGATCATAACCGCTAAAAGGCAGAAAGAGGTTGAGTTGGTTACAACTACCTCTCTATAAATATGTGAATTCTCTCTTTAGAATTAAATATATCCCTGATAAGAGTTATCTCTATCTCAGTGCAAGGTTCATCTTAGTTTGGTGTGGATACTGTTAGAGGGATTACACTTATGATCCTCTGAGGATAATCAAGACAGTGTACGTTCCTATCAACCTCTTTAGAGTACGAACATCTCAAGTATGATCTAAACTATTCTATGTTAAATCAATTTTATAGATCCTTGATCGCATGATTATGATAAAGAAAAGTGTTTCTTATATTCGTGTAAATCTCAATTGCTAACACATGGCCCACGTAAGGGCGAAGTAGTCAATTCTAGGGCTTCTTTGCCATTTCTCCGAGAAGAACACAGGTCGTGTCTTCGAGCGACATGGTCGATTAAAGTTAATATTTTTCTTTATTATTTCTATGGGAGGAACATGACCAAAAACCAGCGCGGTCCGTGTCCTACCAAGTTCTTGAGTTGCACGGGGAAACAACCACCATGAGGGTGATGCGAACTGAGTTCGTCGGATGCAGACTACATTGTGAAGGGACACAACTCGTGTTCGAGGATCTCGTCATGCTTATACTCAATTCTTAATTTCTGTATTGAAACATCCTAGAGAGATAAAATCATAAATATGAGAATCAATAATTATTCTAATATAAGCCTCTACAAATTATCCTTCGATAGCATACTAAAAACCTTAATTATGATTCTAGTCACATACCTTTCCCTGAGCAAGTTATCTCCTATGGGTGACTCGTACTACGTCATCCTCCTCATTCCACGTGATGTTATTTTCTCTCTCCTCCATGTGTCGTCGATTTCTATCAACCTCTCTTAGCGCAAATCCCGAGGATGAATACACAAGAATTCCTAATAGAGAGGAGAGAGAAAAAGGGAGAAGAAAGAGAAGAGAGGAGAGAGGATACCTAGTGGCTCGTAGGCACTAATGAGGTTTAGTGAAAATAAACTTCGCCTTAGAGATTTATATAGAGGTAGATTAGGATTTAAGAAATAATTGACTCTAATTCGATGATGGTTAAAACTAGACACGTTGATCCAACACTGTAAACGTCCTTCTCGATCACGATTTGTTCATCTTCTCCTGATTTTATTTTGACACAATACACAATCCGTTTTGTTAACATGACCCGCGTCCAATTTGAACATAACCCGTGTTAGGTTCGGGGCATCATAATTTTTATTAGCACAAGTTATTTTGATGTATAATTAAATGTGAATGTTATTAAGTTGAAATTTAATATAATTATGTTAAACTTTACTATTTTAAACTAATTTGTTGTTAGTTGAATATTAAATTAGGTTTAAAATAATAAGTTATTTTAGTGTAAATATTGAATTGTTGAGTTTGATTATAATTTCATAGTTATCAACTTTTTAAAATAATTATGAACTTCATACCATTATTTTTTTAAATATTATTGTTTAAAATTAAATCCTAGACCCCAAAAAACTGCAATAAGTTGGATGAGTTTTTTTTATATTTTATGCCTAAATTACCATTCAAAACTTATAGATTATTTTTTTATACGCAAAAAAAAATCGGACTCGCTTTTCTGTAAAAATCATCGAGTAATTTTAAAATTTGGCACCTCATCTTTCACAAGATCACAAGTTGGTACTCTAACTTCATTTTGTAACTGATTGGTACTCCAACTATATAATTATTTCAGAATTGGTACCCCTTGTATATTATAGTATATTTTTATTGATGTAGCAACCACATCATGTATTTTAATAAATAATTTATTAAGATTATAACCAAATCAGCTTAATATAAATTAATACCTTTGACTTAAAAAAAATATAGATATAAAATAATAATAAATAGTAGTCAAAAGTAATTTTTTTATATAAATATTTTTCTAAGTTAGAATGATTTTTTTGCATGTGGTTGATGTGAATATCAAAAATAAGTTATTTATGAAAAGAAATAATGTGACTACTGCATTGCTAAAAAAATAATCATAATATATAAATGAGATCAATTGTGAAAAAATTGTATAGTCGAGTGAATAATTAATTACAAAATATTTTTTTATAAAAAAAACTATTAATAAATTATTAGTTAAACACATTATGTGATTATCACATCAATTAAAATATATTATAATATGCAAATATAATTAAAATATCTGAGTATTGAAAATAATATTTTCTTTTTGCATATCATGTGTTTTAATTAAAAAATTATTAATAATTTTTATAAATTTTTATTTTGTAACTAATTATACCCTCAATTATACAATTTTTTACGATTGATCTCATTTATATATTAACTATTTTTTGGCAATGCGGCAACGATATCATTTTTTCGTAACTAATTTATTTTTTGATAGCCACATCAACCATACGCAAAAAAAAACTTTAACATAAAAAATTTTTTTGGCAATTATTTATTATTATTTTTTGTATCTATATTCCTTTATTATTATTTTGTATCTGTAATTCTTTATTATTATTTTTTGTATTTGTAATCCTTTTAAGTTGGAGGTATTAATTTATATTTTAATTGATTTGGTTATAATTTTAATCGAATATTCATTAAAATACATGATATGGTTGTCATATCAACAAAAATATATTATAATATACAAAGGGGACCAATTCTAAAATGATTATATAGTTAAAATATCAATTAGTTACAAAATGAAGTTAAGATACTAATTTGAGATTTTATGTAAAGATGAGATATCAAATTTGAAAATTACTCAAAAATCATCCCCCGCCAACCACTCCCCATGCTTGCCAAAACCTTCGTATCAGTTTGAGTTTGAATTCATGGGCAAACATGAGAGTAAAAGGTAGAGTAAGATTTTATTCTATTAAACATTTAAGAAATGTTAAGAATATAATAATTAGTTTTATAAAAAGATATTATGATGAATAGTGAACTTTTGATAATGAATCTACTTTTTCCTATCCACAAAGAAGAACACGTACCTAAACTCCCCTTATTTATTTCTAGTGGGTGTACCTACGTAAAGACAAAACATAGATTACACAAGGAAGAATACAATATCTGAATCATCTCTTGATAATAGAATTTAAATTTTGTATAGTACTCGATCTACAGATTTTTTATATTTTTTAAACATACTTTTCCTCTGATATACATATACATATTTAAAAAAGAGGAATTCATTTCAGATTGATGACCCATGCACGTTGGGGTTATAAATGAACTTCCTTTTCCTGGAAACCAAAAGAATTTTATACTAACATGTTCCATCCTCGTAAACTTCCTCCTTCTAAATCCGAGTAATATTTATATATTTAAAATATTAAAAAAATAATATAATTATTGTGTATCGTTAGAAGAATTTAAAAGGATAGGATTAATTAGGAAGCAAAATTCTAATAAAAAATCGAAGCCATCGCCACGCAACAGTTGGCTGGTGGCCTTTCAGCATCAATGTGGCCGCCGTAAACATCGGCAGCTGGTTCCCGTAAAGGACTAATCATCATGCATTCTGAAGCTTCGAATTTTATCTTAGAAATACCTAACGACAGCTTTCATCGAAAGGCCAAGTAGTTAGTGGCTTTATGTCATCTCCTAATCAATCCATCGTTCATGCAAGGACATATATGGATAATGGATGTGTAAATTAATTTTTGTGTAATTAGTGTGAACACTTATTATTGTTCATCAACGTTATAGAGAATTTTACGTTTTTAAACATAGTTGTTTAAATGAATTTACACAAAAATAAGTTTACGCACTTTAGAATTTTAAACAAATTTGATTTAGTTGAATATTATATTAGGATTAAAATAATAAGTTATTTTAGTGTAAATATTGAATTTTTGAGTTTGATTATAATTTCATAATTATCAACTTTTTTAAATAATTATGAACTTCATACTATTTTTTTAAAATATTACTGTTTAAAATTAAATCCTAGACCCATAAAATTGCAATCGTTTGGATGAGTTTTTTTTATACCTAAATAACCATTCTGATAGATTAATTTTTTATATGCTAAAAAATCATGAGACTCAAATCAATTTCCTATAAACATCATCCCTATTGTAGTGTGACCGCCATGGTCACGCAGTCGCGACCATCGACGGAAGGGACGCGTCTGAAAGGGCGCTAGAATCGTCGAACACCGACGCGTGTGAACGACCGCTGAAGGGTCGGACGGGTGCGGGTACGCGGTTATAAAACGGAACATAATGCATCCCGGGAGTCCCCGATCATCGAACGACACTTTTCTCTCCACCTTTTAATGATATCAGAGCATCGGTGATCCTGCATTTTATTCATTTTCGTCGTACGCAACTCCCGCTTCTGCTTCAGCTCTCCGTGACATCCACCTTGACTCTCTGTTGAACCTCCGGAGCCACCTCGACGAACCCCATCACTGATTACCGCCGAGACAACTCGCGTAGCTTCTCCCATGAAAAAGCGACGTCGCTAATGAAGAGCTCAAACCGGACGGCATCCCGCAACATTGACGCCACACATCCCTCCGGTCATCATTGGCGATGCTCAACAAATCATCAGATGCGTCAATCGACCTCCGGAACGCTGCCACCAAACCTTCCCTCGTATGCATGTGATTCGTACGCGACGGGGAAGACGATGAACAATGTCTTTCCCATCCCACTCGTTTTCAGTCTATGCCGTCCATTCTTTCTCTTCTACATGATCGGGATCATTGATTTCTTTTACATTTGATTGAATCACAACATTAGAATAAACCTGATCGAATCATAACCATAGATTTAATTCATTATTTTTTTAACCGTAGATGCATGATTGATTAAATTGTAGCCTTTATAACCTTATCCTATTGCAAGCCGTAGGATCTTATCTACTTTTAAATCTGAATCGTGTATCTTATATATTTTAGGCTTGATCTGAACCATAGGATTAAACACAATTGATGTCATTATAATCCTAGCTGTCCATTTTATTAGATTTAGAAATTACCTTTTAAAACTTATGTACTGGTCCCATATAACCAAGCAGGCCCATTTATATTTTCTGTTAGCCCAATTAGCATAAATTCCTTTACTATTTGATTTCAGAATTATTTTCAGACAATAATTATATATTATCATTGTTTAGATAATTGTAGTTAAAATTAATTACTCTAAATTGTCATCTTAATTTGTTTTATATTAAGTTTTATTTTTTAGAAAATAAGTTGAGTAATTATTCTACAATTAGGATTGCTATTTATTGTTCTTAGATAAAAAGATAATTACTTATATTTTTATTAAATTTTTTTTCAAACAATTTAATTTTGAAAATAATTTTTAGTATATTATTTCTATTAAAATTAGTTTTTGTATATTTCTGGCAGAATACTTTCAAAGTTAATTCTTTTAGGAAATAATTTTATATCATTTCTGATAATTGTTTTTCGGATAAAAAAATAGTATTTTTGTGTGTTATTTCTGTTAGAATTATTATTCAGATACAGTTAATTCTTTAGACAATAATTTATGGATAAAAAGTAATTTCTCTTACAGTAAGTTATTTTTTTGCATATAAATATTTTTTTATATTATTTCTCTTCGGAAAATAATTTTATATTTTCTGATAATTATTTTAATAAATTTATCTTTTGAAAATAATTTTAGTACACTAGTGCTTATTTCTTCGTAACAATTTTAGTATATTTTTTATAGGATAAATTAATCTTATAGGAAATATCGAAATTCAAAATCGTTAAACTAGTCAAATTGGGTCGTTTTTAACGATGCTAACTACGACGTCGTGGCTTAATTCGCTACAACCTTCAAATTTACATAAAATACTGCTCCACCAATGCTTATAGAAAGATGTCATTGATGGGCAAGAAGCCTGGTGATGAGAAAGTGAGATCCTTCATATTGATGTATATGGAGGGTAATTTAATTAAGATTTTCGAGAGTAATGAAAATGCCTATAAGCTTTGGCAAACTCTAAAGAAAAAGTCCTCATCCAAAATGGATACAAATGTGCAAATTATTTTTGCACAAATAGAAAATCAAGCCGGACAAACAAGTGTCTGATTATGTAATCCATATGATTGTAAGGACTTGGAAGTGAGACAAAAATGTGTCGGATCACCTTGGTGATAAACAATCTCTTGTCTGCCTTTTCGACATGACTGTTCATATGAACGAGTTGATCAAAAGGGTTGTTGAACTGCGATCCATCTTGATCATCGAGCACATGACCAAGGGAAAGAAGAAAATTGATGTCTTCAACAAGGAGGAAAGTGCTGAAGGGCAGGAGCAAGAAGCTCACGCTGTACATCACTGCAAGCAAAGCGGACAAAGCTTCAGTCGTAGGGCGCAAGGTTCCAAGAGGGGTTTGCCACATCTGTGGGCATTTTCAAATGCCAACTCTCCCATAGGTTTTGGAACAAGGCCCATCAAATGGAGGTAAAAGAGACGAAAGATAAGGAAAATGCACGAGCACCAACAAGTTCTTCTTCGCCACAATGGTGAAATACAACGCGATGACAAAGGACATTGAAAGCAGTGGCGGAGCTAGAACTTTTATTCAGAGGGTGCACAACTACTCAGATACTAATTTATATAATTAAAAAATATTTTAATATTAATTTATATTTGCAATTATAATTTTTAATAATTTATTTGCACGAGATAATATAATTCAAAATATTTGCATTACTTTTACTTTTTATTTTAAACATAAAAAATAGAAAGAAAAAGAATAAGAACATTTAAAAATATAAAATTGATATTATATAACTAATTCATAATTAAATAAAATAATAATAAATTAAAATTGATATATGTTTTCATGAAAAAACATACTTATATCTAGAGATGGAGCCCGTGCCGGGCCAGCCGGCCCGGCACGGGCACCGGCACGCTGAGGACGC
>LTAE01012318.1:0-14000 GCA_001647135.1 Pontederia paniculata
GCCTCCGCGCGAGGTCGAGCAGGGTTCGCCAGCGACCTTGTGCGCCGCCAATAAGTAGAGGAGAAGAAGTTACCTTTTTTGTGCCGGAAAAAACAATCACCGTCGGAGAAGAAGAAGGAGAAGCTGGAGAAGAAGAAGTAGCAACACTGAACGGCCCGGAAATCGTGAGCGGGAGAAGAGAAGGATTTATTTTCTGACGGGTTCGATCCCGTCAGAAATTTTGACGGGTCATCTAAGACCCGTCAGAAAATCTGACGGGATAGTCTCCCGTCAGAAAATGTCCTGTTACTGGTCATGGGTTGTGAGTCACGAGTGGTCACGGGTGAAATTTTGACGGGAGCATGGCCCATCGGAAAATTTTTGACGGGTCGGTATACTCGTCAGAAAATTTCTGACGGGACCTGTCACCGGTCAGAATTTCTGACGGGTCTAAGGCCCGTCAGAAATTTTGACGGGTATTCAGACCCATCAGAGTTTCTGAGGGAAACGATTTTCTCTCATAAGGGAATATTGTTCCGTCAGAATTTTCGATAAGAAAATTGAAGTTTTCTTGTAGTGTTAATCGTTGATCCTTTAATAGAAGTGCGGCAGTTTATCTTCAATATGAGGACTGGGTTTGGCGTTACTACTATCATGGTAAGATCGATGAACCGAAACCACACGTATAGTTTTGTAAAAATGTTGATGGAAGCGACTAGTTAAGCCAGATCACTTGGTTTGGCCTACTGTTCGTGTTGTTGTAGCCTTTTGATTCTTTTATTTATGGATAAATAATAGGTTGTTGTTGTAGTTCTAAAGTGAGCTACATGCCACCATCCGGAACATTATATTGTATAGTTTATACAATTTGTTCTAAAAACCATTGTATAATTTATAAAACGTTGGACGTGGAAACTAGACAAGGTTAAACAACACAGGAGGTTGCAAGAACTTTCCATGTCTTGCTTAAAGTGAGGGGTGAAGAAAGGCCAACAATGCATGACAGAAGAGGGAGAGGATGGAATGGCTCAGAAACGTAGAACGACAGCATATATGGCTGCAATGATATTCCAGTGGAGAGGAGAGCTTGCTGAATGAGTTCTCGAATACTGATGCAGAAAACAATGTTTACTCGTATAGACATTTTTAGTATTAAATTCCTCATGGAAGAGGAATGGCGACACTTGCTTCGAAAGACCCAAACATGTTTTAAGATAAATCAAATCCTCAATTTAGTGAATTCTAATTAATTTTATGAAAAATAACATAGCACACTCTACTATGATTTGGTTTCTCTTTGATCTCTTATTACCCATATCAACTAGTGAAAGAGGGAACAGAAAAATCATACGCAAAAAAGTGATTTTTTTTCTGTTTGAGGAATTTATTTTATAGATATTTTTTCCATCTAAACAAACACAAACTTTTATTCAAACAAATACAAGCTCTTATCTAAAAAAGAATCAAAACAAACTCAAGCATTCTTATTGATTCCAGTGGTACCTAACAATTGAGAATGTCTCTTCCCCTTTTATTGAAGCAAAGGACAAACCAAGGTCTTACTTTGACTCTTATTTTTGTACTCTTTTATGAAACAGAGCGTTTTTTTTTCAAATTTCGCCTTCAACAACTCTTCTCAACCATTGGAGCTTCTCCGCCACTTCTTTCATGGTTGGCCTTTCATCTCCCTTTACTTGCAAGCAACACATGGAAATCTCGGCAACTTCTTGAATCAACTCCAGTACTCCCTCAATCCTAATTTCGTTTTCCAAAATATCGGATAATCGATCTTCCTTCATGGCTGATATGAACAGTGATGCAAGGATTCTCTCTTCTTCTGAACCTTCGAAGTAAACTGCCTTCTTGCCTGTAAGAAGCTCAAGCATCACTACTCCAAAGCTGTACACATCACTCTTTTCATTTACTTGCCCTGTTTGCAGATATTCAGGATCCAAGTACCCATACGTTCCTTGCACTAGAGTTGCGAACTGCGTCTCATCCTTAGGTACTACCTTTGAAGTGCCAAAATCAGAAACCTTGGCCATGTAGCCATTGTCAAGAAGTATGTTGGAGGATTTGACATCACCATGAACAATAGGAGGTGAAGCAGCAGAGTGCAAGTATGCCAGTGCTTCTGCAGACTCTGAAGCAATCTTTAGGCGAGTGCCTAATGATACAGGATACTTCTTACCCTCGCCATGGATCAAGTGGAACAAAGTTCCATTGGGGACATACTCATACACCAACATGGGGGTCTCAACTTCCAAGCAGCAACCGAGGAGCTTAACAATGTTCTTGTGGTTGATCTGGGAAAGAATGATCATCTCATTCCCGAACTCCTTCTTTTGGCGCTCGTCATCAATAATCTTCGACCTTTTTATGGCTACCACGCGGTGGTCCTTGAGAATCCCTTTGTACACTGTGCCGTTGCCTCCTCTGCCAATGACTTGGTCCTTGTCGAACTTGTTTGTCGCCTCGTCCAGCTCTTCTATTGTAAAGATCTTAAGTGCATGGCCTTGCTTCGATTTCATTTTATCGAGTAATTGCCAGCCTCCGTTTTGTTCAAAGTGCTTGTCTTTAATCTTCTTGAGCTTCCTTCTTTCGAGTACTATGAAAGCAGAAAATCCCAGCAGGGAAAGGCAGACGATGCCGCTGACAGTGCCTATGAATAGATGGAGAAAGATTGATAAGAGATTAAAAAATAAAAGAGTAGGAAACAGAAATTGTTATCTTGATCACTCCACGAAATTCTGATCAGGTATTTCTCTTGACCACTCGGGCAGAATGACTACATAGTTTAAATAAATTTCTATCATACCAAAGAGTAGATGTATAATTTAATGGTGTACATTTTCTTTTGATCCACAAAGCTCAAAGATTGCGTACACGAGAATTTTCAGCCCAACAGGCTTCAAGTGAAACTCTTTATTTGCAAAACACCGAAAAAACAAAAAAAAAGTATTATCTACAAAATTTTTTTCTTACAAATAAATATGTTATACCTATTATGATTCGCTTAGACTGCTTGGACTGTTGGTACTCAAAGCACTTCCCCAAGACAGCATCCCCATACGTTCCTTGCGGGCATGAGCAGTTGTATGAACCCGGAGTGTTGATGCAAACCCCTCGGCACGGATATGAGTTTGGATAATCGCATTCGTTGATATCTGCAAGTGCTTGACATGCGAGAACCATCATAAATGCACGAATGAGTACATAAAAGATCATAAGTACGCACCTGAATATTATAACTATAAGGTCCCAAGACGTTGATGAGAATGAAAGTTAGTTCCACATGGACAAAACACGAAGGTGATTATGAGCTTATATGTAACATTCTCTTTTATCATTCAAGATGCGTTTTAATTCGTGCGGTGCTCACTTAAACCATGTGGGTCGACTCAACGATGACCTTGAGCCCCAAAGAGGGGAAGATTATAAGACCCCAGATGATAATGATGAGAATGAAAGTTAGTCCCACATGGACAAAACACGGAGGTGATCATGGACTTATATGTAGTATCCTTTCTTACCATTCAAAACGCGTTTTAAATTTGTGCGGGCCATTGAGCTCAAAACGAACAATATCTTGAATGAATCGGAGGTGTTACAATAACTCTTATGCCTAATAAATCGATCTGGTGTTCCTATGTTGCACTGCATCTAATTTTTGCTTATGCAAATAGATCATATATTATAGAGATTTGTGTTTGACATGAAGTTCATTTTGTGTAATATGACGATGTATTATGCATGCATACACGTACGTACCTTGGCATCCGCCGACCAGATATGGGTTTCCTTCAAATCCTGATGAGCAGTGGCAGATGTAGCCGCCTGTGCCATTCGCCGTTTCGACGCATCTGCTGTGAGCGCTAAGGCACGCATAAGTTTTCTGATCCCGTTGAGCTTCCTGGCATGTTGCGTGATCCCTTATTGCCCAGTCGAGGGTTACTGTTGCAGACGTATAGGCTATACGCGAATAGTTGAGGTAGACACGAGGCTCGTAGATCTTGAACCAATCATGGTCTGCTATGACGGAATAACTGCAGTTACTCGCGGGAGATGTGAAATTGCTAAAGATGGAGAAATTTGTGCTATAAAATTGCAGTCCCTTTGGTACTGCACTCTGACAACAAGCGATCCCAGAACATTCCCCGGCAATTACATCGTGTCCGCTTCCGCAAACGGATAAGCATCCACTCATTAACTCATTTTCCCCATTTTTGATGTAGCCGATTGCATTGCAGCCAACTACCATGAAAATGTTATGGGTGTCCGAGAACACATATGGCGTGCCTCTCAAATCCATGCGTGCATCGGGAGTTAATGAATCATAAGGAATAATTGTACTACCGCCGGAAGACCACGGCAAACAATAAGTAGCAACAGGCTCGTAGACGCGAGCATGGCTTGTCAGCAGCAGTATGCTGATGATCTCAATACGATTCCTGCTGTCACCTAAGAAAGGTACATCATATTGGTCGCAGGTGACTTCGAAGCCGTGCCTGAAACAACCAGGACCGATGCCGAAAGGGTAAGGAATGCTCACGTTGCCGCACGATTCGGGGCAGTTCGGCAAGATGGTAACATTACTTTTGGCAACAGTAGTAGACGAAACCACTGCAAGGAATGGCATCAACACACCGAGTAGCTGTAACAGTAAGCCTCCCATCCTAGACATGTTACAACATGAAATTGCCTGAAGAAAAAACGATTATCAATATATAGAGATTGTATACATGAAGATAGTGAAGGCCAACAAGGCAACGATTAAGACTTGCTAGAGGTGGTATTAGTTGTGGATGTAGTTTTTGACTTTTCTCCTTTTCGTAATATGAATTAAATGAAACAAAGAATTTAGCCAAAAGATTTAATGAAACAAAGAACATGACTAAAACTAGCCACCCTGTAAAATATATATACTGGAATTCTCGTCCCCCGTTTGCTTACGAGCCACATCAGTGTCGTAAACTAACTTTATTATATTTAGTACGTTCAAATAATTGCAAAGTTTTCACACAACAAAGCCAACAACACAAGATCAGACAACAAGCAACTTTGAGCGCGTGCATACGTACATTATATATTTATTTATTGATACATATCCGTCCTCATAAAAATATTTTAACACACGTAGTTTTTAAAAATTAAGAAAAGTTGATGAAATTATTAAATTAGCCATTGTGAGGAGTTCCAAAAATTGTGATGGGTCATTAACGTATGATAAAATTGTGATCTAAGTCATTAATATTTGATTTTCAAATTATATGTCACTAACTTTGATTTTATTCATATTAGATCATGATCATCCATCATATTGTCACCTATATGGCATGTGCACATGAGCTCACTTAATATAATAATTTATAATTTAATTTTATTATTAACTAATTTACCTATATACCCTTAGTTCTTTTTTACCCTCCGTATTATTTTTCCACTTTGCCAAATCGTGAAAAGCCCCCCGAGTCCCCATCATTACCTCCGGAGTTGCCCCAGTCCTTCCTGTTGCTACCGCCCACTCCATTCGGATTATGCTGCCCCAATTCTTCCTCGTCGCTGCTGCCCCACTCCTTCACCACTGAACTGTTCCATTCCTGCTCCCCCAGCACTTGATCGTTCGTTATGGCCTCTCCTTCCCCACCGGCGCTCCCTCCACTCCTTTCCCTCCATCGTCACCCCTTTTTAACCTCCTGACTCCATCCCTGTTGCTGCCCCCCACTCTTTCGTCGCATAGCATTTGCCCAACTCTTTCTCCGTGTCTCCCTTTCGTAAGTTTTTTAGATTAAGATTAGTTTAAGCCTTAATGTTTTCTTAAATTTAGAAAAGATGAGCTAAGCAGCCTCCTCTTTTTCTTATGACATTAATAAGAAAACGCCTTCTTTCTTTTAACTTTATTAAAGTTGCTTTCATGTTTTTTTGGTACTAATTTCTTTGATTGTCAGTATGATAATTTGAAGCACATAGAATATATTCTATGCAAGTTCAAAAGTGTTTTACAATGTTATTACTATTTCGTTCATTTACAACTTCAAAAGATTGACATTTATTCGACCATTTCTATCTATTTAATGCGTGACGTTAATCTTTTGATACTCCAGTGGTGAGGAAATGCACAAATTTTAACCAATTATATCGTTTCCTGTTGATGTTTTCATTTTTCTTAATATATCTTGTCATGTTCTTGATGTTCTTGTTTCAGTGAATTGCAGTATGCTTTCATTGAAGGTAAACCACTTATTCTCCAAACTTTAATTGATAAAACTATGTAGTGGGAATATAGGACGAGAGATCGATCAAGAATTAAAATAATAAATAAAATGAGAAAGAAAAATTGACACACAACTTTATAACGTAGTAAAACTCTTTTGATCAATCTGAACAAGAGAAAAATATTCACGGACAAAGAAGGTTACCACCAAAGAGTTTTCACTATCAAAAAGAAAAGAATACATCATAAAATTCTAACATTTATTTATAAAGGTCCGCTGCCGCCACATATTCTTTTTTTTCTTATTTTTTTCATAATTTTGAGTACATGGTATAATAATTCAAGGCACAACAACAAATTTCAATCTTGACTTGAATTTTATATAACTCTCAAAAATAAAAAAGAAACTCATAATATCCTCCTTTGCCAAATGACTCTGATCGTCTAACTTCCTCTTTGTGAGATGTCAACCAACTCCGAGAGGAATTCGAACTTGGTAATAGGTAAACTCTTTGTCATCATGTCTACAGGATTGTCACGAGTGTTGATCTTCTGAATTTGAACATCTTTCTTTTGCACTATGTCACGAATAAAATGATATCTCACATCAATATGTTTTGTCCTTTCACAATGCATCTGATCTTTTGTATGGTATATGACATTTTGACTATCACAATATATGTTAGTAGCTTTCTCATTCATGTTGAATTCTTCAACTAATCATCTCAACTAGATGACTTCCTTTACAGCTTTAGTAACAACTATATATTCTGCTTCAGTGGTGGATAATGCTACTGTATCTTAGCAAAATATATTTCCAACTAACATCAAAATTACCAATAGTAAAAACATAACATGTGAGAGATCTTCTTCTATCCAAATCTTATGTAAAATATGAATCAACATAACCAATCAGACCAACTGTACTCTTACTAAATTCTAAACATTCTTAAGAAGTGTCTCTTAGATATTGCAAAATCCACTTAACTGCTTGTCAGTGCATCTTCTCTGGATTAGACATATATTTACTAACAACACTAATTGCATGAGATATATCTAGGCAAGTACAAAACATAGCATACATAATACTATCAATTGCACTAGAGTATGAAACTTTTGACATATACTTTATGTCATCTTCTTATTGTGGAGAATATGAAGATGAGAGTCTGAAGTGTGCTGCAATAGAGGTGTTAACTGACTTTGCAACATGCATTCCAAATCGCTCCAAGACTTTTCCAATATATTTTTGCTGAGAGAGAAAATTTTTTTCTAAGTGTTTATCTCTAGATATTTCCATCCCCAAGATTTTCTTAGCAGCTCCAAGATCCTTCATATCAAACGCAGAACTTAATTTAGCTTTTAAATTGTTGATTTCAGATGCACTCTTAGATGCAATCAACATGTCATCAACATAAAACAATAAATAGATGGAGGATCTGTCAGCAAGCTGATGCAAATAAACACAATTATCATACTTTTTTCTTAATCAAAATGATAGATAGATTATGTAATAAAATTCGGGGAGTCAAAGTACAAAATATGAAGGATGGCCGAAGGGGGGCCTTCTTCCCAAAAATGATCACCTTGTGATGATCTTCCTAACGAAGCCAAAAAATTGGTTGCTTTGTTAGCATGCCGGTATATAAAATTACAAGTGAAGTTCTCAAAAAAAGGAATGAGAATCCATACATCTTGTATTGTGCTTTCAATCTCCATGGACATGCAGTTTGCTTATTAATAATCTGGACCAGCAGTTGGGAGTTAGATTCTGTTTGTAGATGATGGACTCCATATTGTATGCATCTGGTGATTCCAAGCTTCATGCTTCATGCTCCATGCCTCAGCTGCCAACGGCGAGTGAAAATATCGTCGATGAGCACCTGCAAATACAAATTGTGTGTTATCAGTTCTAAGGATATAACCTGCTCCCCTCACCTCATTTGGTCTAATAAAAGACCCATTTGTGTTCAATTTGAACCAAGAATGAGGTGAGGATCCCAAAGAGCCACAATATGGACCTTGGGGATGTGCCCCTCAGCACTATGTAAAGATCCTAACTCATAAAAAGAAGCCATGACCTTTTCCCACACCACAACAGTGATTGCCTGGTTAGAACTAAAATATGCATCATTTCTTCATTTCCAAATTCCCAAAAGACATAAAGCAAAAAAAAGATAGGAATTGTTGCTTAGAAGATGGATCACAAGAATTACCCTCTAGAACCCAATCACCTTCTGACCATGTGTGCATATAGCTAAATTGAAAACTAGTTTTTGTTTGAAATATATTCCAGAGCTGAGAGGATATTGAACAACAGAAAAATAGGTGCTTGTTGGTTTCAGTGTTGGTACCACATAAAGTACATTGGGTGTTTGTTGAAGGATCAAATCTTAATAGAATATCCCTAGTTGACAGCCTATTATGAGAGAGTTTCCAAAGAAATTTTTTCACTTTTTGGGCACTTTGATTTGCCAAATGGTTTTCCAACCTGGTCATCATGCTTGTTGTGGTGGGTGAGGGGGCTTACTTATAAAGTTATAAACATATTTGACTTCAGGTCATCATAAGGGCTAGCAGTCAATTCAATAGATAGAAATTTCTTTGACAAACAAGGAGCAAAAGCATCATTTAGCAGTGTGATATTCCAAATATAATCATTTATATCACTAACATTCATCGAAATAACTGGAGAATTCACATTTATAAAAGTAGGCATGAAACATAAAGGTATGTTAAACATCACCAATTAATTTCCTAAGTCCCATCTTTATATTGTCCAGCACCTGCAACAACAATTTCCAACGCCAAGCATACTTTATATAATCAGAGTATTCAGGCTTAGACCATGGGTGTATGTTACCATATTTACATGAAGTTAGGGAAATAGAAGGGGAGGTTTTATTGTTTAGGATATCTAAGACTCTTTTGGCAAGGAGGGCAGAACGGATGTGGGTTAGTGGTCTAATTCCCAAACCCCCTTGACATTGAGGCAATTATATGGTGGGCCAACTAATCAGGTGTGCCTTCTGTTTATGCCCATTAGATCAAGGAAAACCCAATGAAAGTTTTTTCCAGAAACCCTAGCAGGCTAGCAGGAATGTGTATTGAGCTCATAGAGTAGTTAGGTATAGTGTTTAGTGTGACCTTAATTAGGTAGTTTTCCTTGCTCGATTCAAAGTTTTTATCTTCCAACCAGCTAGTTTGTGGTTCACTTTATCAGTTATGTGAGTTAGACTACATTTGTTCAGGTACTTATAGGATATTGGAGCTCACAGGTACATGACTGGGAATGAGTCAATTTTGATATTCAGTATGTTTATAATGGCCTCTTTCCTTTTGGAGTTAAATTTCGGGGGCAGATAAATGGCTGATTTACTTAGATTATTTTCTGATTAGTTAGAGCCTTGTACATCTTGAAAATATCATTAAGTTTTTTGCATTTTTTGTTGCTTGCTGCCATACATACTAAGAGATTATCTACATAAAGCATATGACTCATGGTGAATGTGCCATGTCTAAAAGGTTGGATTCCTCCATTGCTAACCTCTTGGTTAATTAGGGAAGAAAATACTTGTGAAACCAGAATAAATAGGTATGGAAAAGAGGGTCCCCTTGCCTAATACCTTTATGACTGCTAAAACTATGTGACAGAGTGTCATTTATAGTGCATGTGAAGATGGGTGACTGAACACATGTTGTGATCCAGAAAATGAATTGATTTGGGAAATTCATAATGGTGAGTATATTAGTTATAGCTTCCCAATATATCCTATCAAATTCTTTCTCCATGTAAGCTTTAAGTAATAGATATGTTTTTCTTCCTTGAGACATTGAGTGTGCAATTTCCTGAGCTAAGAATAGATTATCATGTACGGATCTTTTGGAAATAAAGACTGATTGGGCTTGGTCAATAAGATCAGGAAGGACTAGTTTTAATTTATTGGAAGAATCATAGCAATAGCCCTATAGATGATGACATTACAGAGGGCTATAGGTCGATAATCAGTAATTGTTTTGGGGTACACAACTATCATACTTACTTCTCATAAAACCAATGGCCAACATAAATGAGTCAAACCTTTTATACCATTGACGAGGAGATTGTTTGAGTCTATACAAGTACTTCTTAAGATGACATACATGACATTCTTTATCTTCAACATCGAAACCCTCTGGTTACTCCATGTATATATCTGCTTCAAGATCACCATGTAGAAATGTTATCTTTACATCTAGCTGCTCAAGTTCAAGATTATGCATAGCAACAATAGCAAGTAAAGTACGAATTGAAGTATGTTTTACAACTGAAGAGAACACATCATAAAAATCAACTCCCTCCACCTGACTGTAGCTTTTTGCAGCCAACCTTGCCTTGTACTTAGTGTCTGCATTATTAAGTCCTTCCTTATTCTTAAACACTAATTTGCAGTCAATAATCTTCTTATTAATCGGTGGTTTCACAAGCTCTCAAGTGTCATTCTTATGTAGAGACTCCATCTCCTCTTGCATAGCTATTACTCATCTGGTGTAATCTTAAGCTTATATAACTTCTTTATATGTGGAAGGATAAGAAAATTCAATATTTTCAGCAACACTTAATGCATAAGTCACCAAGTCCTCAAAATCCAATTTGTGTGGTGCCTTTGTTTCTCTCCTATGTCTGTCACGAGCTAACACATATAGTTGCTGAGCCTCAGGAGAAACTTGAACTTCAAGAGCAACATCTCTAGTTTGAACATCTTTATTTTCATCAGAAAAATTGATAAGTTTCAGCTCCACCTTCTTCAAAGCATTATATTTTCCTGTATCATTAATCACAGACAATTCTTTTCTTGAGTGAAGCATCATAGATTCATCAAAAGTAGCATCTCTACTCAAAATAAATTCGTTAGTTTTGGGACACCATAATCTATAACATTTAACACCAGATTTATAATCAAGAAATATGCACTTTCTAGTTCTTGGTTCAAGTTTTCCATAATTTATATATTCATATGTAGGGCAACCGAAAACTCTTAAATGTGACTAATTAGGAGGATTACCTGACCATACTTCTTCAGGAATATTCAAATTCAATGATTGATAGGGGGATCGATTGACTAAATGACATACAGGTTGATATCTTATGCCCAGAAATCCTTTCTTAATCCTACATTTGACATGCATCGAGCTCTTTCAAGTAGAGTTTTGTTCATTCTTTCTGCTACGTCGTTCTGTTGTGGAGTCTTTACAACTATGCGGTGTCTTACAATACCTTCTTTCTCACAAAAGTCATTAAATTTTGAACCACAAAACTCCAATTCATTATTTGTTCTCAGTCTCTTAGCAACTTTTCTAGTTTATTTTTCTAACAAAGCTTTTCATAACTTAAATGTCTCAAAGACATCAGAAAAATGTTTCAGGAAGTAGACCCAAACTTTTCTAAAGAAGTCATCAATAAGTGTAAGAAAATATGTATTAACTCCCTTTGAAGGAACTTGAGAAGGACCCCATAAATTTGAATGGATGTAATCTAGGGTTCCCTTAGTCCTATGAATTGCCGAATTAAAACTGACTCTCTTTTCCTTTCCGAAAATACAATGTTCACATAATTCCTACTTTCCAACTTTTGACCTTGGAAGTAGACCTTTATCGCTTAGAAACTGCATGTCCTTCTCACTCATATGACCCACTACAACAAAAGTGCATATTTGGAGCGGTCAAAACTGCCCCAAATATGCTAGGACCGCCTCAAATCCGATATTTGAGGCGGTCAATCGGCCAAATAAGGTTGTCGGTGAATCGATGGTTGCAAAGGGGATTTGGGGCGGTCTGGCGGGTCTCAATTGGGGCTGTCTGTCAGACCCTCTCAATTGGGGCAGTCTGGCAGATTGCCCCAATTGAGAGGGTTTTGCCAGACCGTCCCAATTGAGGGGGTTTCGTTTGCCAGACCGTCCCAATTGAGGGGGTTCGAAACCCCCTCAATTGGGGCGGTCTGCCAGACCGCCTCAAATGTCCAAAAAATAAAAAAAAAGAATTATGCATTCATAATTCCACAAATACAATACACATTCACGTTCACCTAATATATATTCAAAATAGAAAATAAACATGTAATTCACATCAACATTAAACCACAAAACATATAATTCACACATACTAATTTTTATCTAATAAAATTTAAGACATGCATTACAACTAATAAAATTTAAGCTCCTCTTGACTAGCGTTCTCGACTAATGCTTTTTGCACTCCTTGTTTTTGCATGACAGCTCCACGTCCGCAACAAACATCACCTTCTTCTTTTCTTGGCCTTCTTACTTCGTTGATCACCACCTTCTACTTTAATTTGAATCAAAAGATACACATCAACGTATAAAGAAGTTAGCAATATATATTTGGAAAGATAATAGAACTCGTAAGTTAATAAAGTTGGATGAGTTGCCCGCGCCTGTTGCAGGGTGCGCCCTACAGCAGTGCAGGCCCTGCAGTAGGCGCGCCATGTTGCTGGGCGTGCCCTGCAGCAAAACGCACGCGCGTCCCTGCCGATGACGCAGGGTCGCGCGTCTGCTGCAAGGTCGCCGTCGTCACCTGTCGCCGGAGAAGAAAGAGAGATGAGAAGGCGGAGAGAGAGGACATTCATGAGAAGAAAAGTCGTGCAAGAGAGAATATGGTAGATCCGAGTTTACCTTGTCACTTCACCATTGGAGGAGTTTCCGGCAGGAGAAATCATAGGGAGAAAAGAAAGAAAGGGGGTCAGATTATGTTAAATTATTTTTGGGGCGGTCTTAGACCCCCAAAATTTAGGATTTTTACGGATGGATTCGGCGGTCATCCACGAACCCTTTGTGGCGGTCTGGACAGACCACCCCAGTTGGGAGAGTCTTTTTAGACCCTCCCAATTGGGAGGGTCTCACACCCTCCCAATTGAGGGGGGTGTGTCCAGATCGCCTCAATTAGGAGGGTCTCTTCAGACCCTCTCAATTGGGAGGGTTGAGACCCTTCCAATTGGGGCGATCTATTCAGACCGCCCCAATAAAGAGGGTTTCTCATACCCCCTCAAAATTATGGCAGTAAATTTTTCCATTTCTTGTAGTGACCCAAACACATGTGTCATAATTTTGTAGAATCTTCTTTTGAAATGAATGATGAAACAACTACTGAATTTGTTACAGTCGAACCGAGAAGAATATACAAGTTATCAATTTTTTAGCCTTTCATCATCACAAGAGTACCCCGAGAAATTTTCATTCCATTTGACTCTATAACAACTTTACAACTATTTGAGTCCAAAACACCTAGAGAAACGAGATTCTTTTACAAATCAGGGACATGTCTGATATCTGTTAAGATTTGAACAACTCCATCGTACATCTTAATATGAATAGATCCAATACTAATAATCTTACAAGCTGCATTTGTAACGCCCCCAAATCCAAAACCCGTCACCTGGCAGAATGCAAACCTGGTGACGCTACCAACTTACATCTTTGATTATACTTTGACCAATCCACTGGTCAACACTATAGATCCATCAATGCGGAAGCCAATACCAGGACCTATGCCATGTGCAAGTCACCTCATCACGAACACCATCATGCTGTCGCTGCGCCATCACCATCTACTTGAACATATTTGCTTACAAAATTGAATTTGTAGGGAGATGAACCTCCCGTGAGTTTTGACACTCAGTATGTAAATGATCATAGATAAGATAATCAATATGTAAAAGAACCATTAGTTGACAATAAACTTTAGCAATTAACAATATCTCAATAGGGTCGTCCTTTACCTTTGGCCTTTAACTTTACCTTTCAATATCCAT
>LTAE01012321.1:0-12340 GCA_001647135.1 Pontederia paniculata
GAGAGAGAGAGAGAGAGAGAGAGAGAGACCATGGTCAGATTACATTTGGTCAAGCCTTGAACCTCCACCGCGAGAGCGGGAAGGTAAAAGGTAGAGCAACCACCATGAGAGCGGGGTTGCCTTGACCCTTAGTATAAGGGCCTGGACGAGTTTATATGATTTCACGACAAAGAGCAGATGGGTGTGATTCAGAGGTGAACCCAGGGTTCTGGTGTCCTCTCATCATTGAAGTTATCTTTCTTTTAATTTCTCCTTTCTATATTTAAAAATAAAAAAAAATATTATTTCTGTTGATTACCCCTCACCTATTTCGGTTAGGGCTTGGACCTCTAGTGTCAAGCCCCCTAACCGCGAGAACTTGACTGAGGAACAGTAGTAGTAGAAGCGTGAAACGAAGTTTCCCTGTGGATCGATACCTAAAGTACTCGATGATTGTCGTATACTTGCGGTAATAGAAGTGTGCTAGGTCTATAAATATCAAAATTTGAAGTGAAGACATCCATTACAGAAGATCGATCATGGTTCATTCTCTAACCTGTGGTCATTTTCTATTCTACCCCAGACTTCGCATCAGATACACGAGAAATTCTTTTGTTGTAGGGCAAGGAGAAGGCCAAGCAATAGGAATTGGATAACACTTGTTCTACCAATCCCCCATCATTAATAACATTGTCGTTCTCAAACATCCAATATATGACGACCTCATCATTAATTTAAGTGAAGATGATTGGCCCTTATCTTGTCCAAATATTAATCCTTAGTGTTAAAAAAACCTACAATTATCCATCATTTAGAATTTTCAATAAAACAATAATAATAAAACAAATCTTTCAAAGTCATTCACAATTCGTAAAAGGCTTCTTTACCGTCATGACAGGACAATTAGACTTCTTCTCTTCATTTTCACGGTCATGAAATCTTATTTCATGGTTGTGACTCTCAAGTTCACGGTCATGAAGTCTTCTTTCACCATCGTGACCAAGGGATCATTTACATGTTCATGGTCGTGAAGTCTCCTTTTACGGTCGTAACTGATGAGTTGTCTTCCTTAGGGGTCATTTTAATGTTCACGAACGTGAAGACCATCTTCACGATCGTGATCGACATGTCATTTCTCTTTGCCTCATATTTATGGGCATGAAGCCCATATTCACGTCCACTACCGAGGGTTGATTGATGTCGTCACGGGCATGAAACCTCGTTTCACACCGTGACGACGCAACCTATTCGTGCATTAACTCCCCCGCATCAAATCGAAATACGATCCATAAAATATTATCATCTAGGAGACTATACATGGATCAAACATCATAATTGTGACCATGAACTATTTCTATCTAGTAAAAACTTAGCATGAAATCATCTATCAAGAAAACATATTTATGAGTGATCCGTTTAAGAACATATCTATTATTGTATGATTTTCTCATCCGTTCTCAAGCTTTAACTGCCCTTGTTTTATTTTCCTTGAACTTTGGGTTGTTCATCTCCTTCACATTCTCCTAACAGGGTTCTAGCATCAACTTAGGAGAGATGGAGAGAGAAAGGGAGAAACTATATAGGAGAGGAGAAATTCTTAACAGAGAAGAGTGAGGAGTTCTGCACGACAGCTTGGGCTCCAGGGAAATAATAATTTGTTAAGGCTTTTTTTCCACCTTAGGGGTTTATTTATAGGAGTGCTCTCGGCTGCTCCAAGTTTTAAATCAATTAGAAATCTATTTAATTTAGAATAAAACTAAAAAATATTATAATTTCATTAATTTTAATGTAATTAAACCTAAAGAATCTTGGTGTTACAACTAACTCAATGCAGTATTGCAATGATATTTATGCTGTCTCTTTCTTGACATTTTAAACTACATATATTCCATATGCAGCAGTTTAAAAGAAAAAAACTTAAAAACTAATTAATAGCTTAACAGTTCATCATGTTGCTAATTAACTAAAGCTACACTGTTGCAGGTAACAATTACATACGTGGTGCTATACGAACTAGCACATATGATTAAGAAGAATATTAATTAAGCTATCAATAACAACGATGGCTATGCAGCAAGTGTTGAAGCTGGCAAGAAGAAGAGTTCAGGAAGTCCTCCTTCCGGGAGGAGTTCTTCAAGAACTTAATGCAGTCTTCAATGGCTTCCGACTGATGGGAATCCCCAAAACGCGCGTATTGGCTCTGCGGGGTCATGCTCACTGAAGAAGGAACCCTCGTCGATGTCGTCGGTTGTGATCTACTTCTATGTAGAGGGATCGAATGCTGCGCCCTGGAAATGCTGCTCCTGATGCGCTGGTAGAATCTCGCCACCGAGCAACGAGCTCTCTTTATCACAAACCTATAAGAAGAGGAGGAAGAAGAAGACGACGATGATAACGAGGAGGAGGTGGAGGAGCCCTTGTGAACTTGTTTCTGCAACTTCGGCCTGCCGCAGCAGGTTTCACATGATCGTATTTGGTTCTCTAATGGAAAGAAGAAAGTTGGATTCTCATAAGCGTCGAGGCTGAAGCTTAGACGTCGACTGCTGCCATTGCCGGCATGCACCTTGGACGTCGACATCTTTCTGCACTCGAATCCCATGTCGGCGTCGCCATGGTAGACCTGGGCGAGCTATATATATGTCCGTGTACAACTGGAAGGGAATTAGGAATTGAAAGGTCGGATCGCCAGTGAATTCAATCTCCAAGAAAAGAAAAAGGAAAAGGAGAAAGGTAAAGGTAAGAGTGATGAAGACAGTACTAGCAGCTACAGACGGAGGGAAAAGGAACTAAAGGTGGTCAAAATGCTCACAATGTAGCTGTGAATTAATTATGATGTACATGTATGCTTGCTGTTAGACGAGATTGACATGCAATTGACTCAAGTGTGCAAGGACTCTGGGGAACTCTTTGTCTGAGCAAAGTTAAACTGGAACAACGATGAGATTATAGACGTGTTTGGAGGCTTGTGTAGTTTGTGATGCAGCTCGAGGAATCTCCATCCTTGAAGCAAGTAAAAAAGCTCCTCGTGCATGGAAAAGATGAGAGGACTCAGGATTGCAACAAAGCATAGGAAGCTCCAAATGCCGCCAAGGGATTGATTCGAATGATAAATATCACATTGAAATGTCACCTAATCAAAACTTGTAATAACTGATTTGTTGAAATCTTAAAGGAAACTTTGTAAGTATCAGGAGAGACAGGAGAGGGGCTGTTCTTTTGAGGAGCTGTCATTCTTGTTGGGTCCTTCTTCTACCCTTTTGTTTGGCTCTTATGTTCTGTTGGTATGTATCGTCTGACAGACAGCAGACAGACTGGGGCATGCGTACAGAATGAGGATCGACGGAGCAAACAGAAGATGATGGGATTTGTGGGGGACAAAGGAGATGGGGGAGTACTTTTATGTGACCCTGGATGGCTGTATTATGCATCCATCGTTTTCGCTTGCCCATATATGTTATCAAGACTTTGTTAGTGCATAAGTAACAGCGCATTGGAATGGATTTCTGGATGGCACAGAACTCGTCATGATGTGTTATACCATTCCAATGAATATGAGTAATCTATCAAATGAATGCGTGAAAAGCACAAAACGTCTCTCCATTGATAAACCGACAGGCTTGATTTTTTTTTTTTTTTTTGGCAGGAGGTATTTTGGTCCTGGTTGAATCTTAATGTATCTTATAAATTTTACATTTGGTGCCAGAAAACAATCACGGTCCTTGTAGTATAGTGGTGAGTATCCCCGCCTGTCATGCGAGAAACCCATGTTCGATCCCCGGCAACGGCGATTTTTATTTACTGTTCTATTTTTCTCTAATCGCAATTTTTTATATTTTTCCTACTATTTTCATACACCATTTCGTTGTTGAAACGACTTGAAGTTTTAATTCGTAAAGCTGATCATTTTCCTACTTTCGTTGTTCAAATTCGTATAAGGTTTAGGTTCTGATCAGGATTACTCTCACCTCTCCATCCTCCTCCCTCTGGTTCTAACAAGCAGCAACCCGAAGAAGACAGAAGCGTGTGTATCAGAGAGAGTGAGAGGGAGAGAGTGAGAGGGAGAGAGAGAGAGAGAGTTCATCTTCCATGCAAATAAACTATGAGTTACTACAATGCTTGCATTTGGATTAGAACTAGTTTTAAAGTTATCGTTCTGTTGTATATCAGGTGAACGCAACGGCGAAAATGAGAGTTCACGACCGCATCCCCGTATGAAGCGCAGCTGCAGCTTCTGCCATCAAATTTTTGCGGTAGATTTGTTGCTCTATCGATGTGGGCAGTCACGGTTAATCATTACATGGATTCCATTTTTCAAGTATATTGTCCAATGTAGAATTCTTTTGTGGCTCAATTTACGTTTTACGGCGCGTAAATTTTGTGCTTTCTATGGCCAGCTCGTTAGTCAGTCCATATTCTTCTTCCAAATTTCAGGCATTTGAACTTGTGTGCTGTTGGTCGCCAAAGTTTTTGTTAGTCAACACAAATTGCTCCAGGCCTATGTGATCTACCCAAAAGTAGTAGCCGATTGGGAAACAGATTTTGCACCAAGAATTCATTTGATATGTTTGTACTAAGTCCACTCCCCTTCTAAAGAAAAAAAATATACCAACTACATCAATCCAAATGTATGCAAGTTTTTACTCCTAATAGTTGATTGTCATGCAACTTGGCAAAAGATCTGAAATAGCAGATAGTGTACAAAAAGGCTTCATGTGCCTACATTGCCTCGTTGAATAACATCTCTATCTCTCTTATATGTTCCTTAGATACCCAATTTATACACAATTCTTTCACAAGGACGATTTTTAACTCCATAAACTACAAGATGGATGTATTTAGTGATTAAAGTTAGTTTTGGTCCGCCCTACCAATTTTCTCATAGAAGCATGATGGCTCTGCTAGTTTTACCAGAAGCTGCCAGTTCCGTCGAGGGAGCATACCTGCAGCAAGTAAACAAGAAAAACAAAACGCAGCACACTTCCTACGCAGGTATTACCCTGGATCAGGTTCAAAGGGACTATCTCAGCCTGCATCAGTCTTCCCCCTCCCCAAAGTTTGGAGAAAGACTGGGCAAGCACCCCTGGTGCTGGTTACAGTCAGTTTCTTGTTAAAGACAAATAAAATCTACCACATCTGAAAACCAGTACTCATCAGTCACATCTAATAAGGGGAAAAACATGAATGGAATTAGAAGAAGAGAATTAATCATTCTCAGATCATAAGCAGCATGGAACACTACATTCTTTGAGGAATGACACCAGGGGAATTAGTTAAGAGAATAGGAAAGCCTTATGGAATACTTCCCATGATATAAGGAGCTTCCTTCAGATCAAAAGCCAATGCATATGTATGGCGTCAGCTAGCTGGGATCATGGATTGCAGACATTCCTGACCAAGCACAAAAGAAAAAGAAAAGAATTGCACACTCCCTACGCAGGCATTGTCCTGGTCAGGTTCAAAGGGACTTTCTCAGCCAGTCATATCTCAATCCATGACTAGAGTTCCTTGGATGAGACAGACAGGCACCCCTGGTGCAATTTCTTATTAATAAATACATCACAAAATATCGACAACAAGAACAGGTACTTCATTAAAGTGCACATCTAAAGAGAGCAAGAGATGTTTTTTATTGCCAACTGAACATATTCTTACCAAACATCAACTAATAACCCAAAATATGAAAATTTCCCCAAAGCAGTTTGATGTACCCATGTATTGTGCCACTCCTAGATCATATATTGATTTTCTTTTGTCCCTGTAAAAAAGATGGCATTCACATGAATAGGGAAATTATGAAATGTAAAGTCACTGCCAGGGTAATAACTCACATGAATAACCATGAAATGCTGCAATTATATCTATCTTTTTAGTTTTCTTAGTATACATATCTGCCATTATAAATTGAGGCTACCTCAAAAAGAATATTATTTATGTTGAAAGTCATGAGTTAGAGTAGAAGTCATGCTATAGTGTGATGGATGATGTACAAAAATGAAATATGTACCATGTCAAGAGAAAGGAAAATCACAACTTATAAGACGTAGTAGTTACCTTCAGGAGCGGGCAGCATAGCTCTCAGGTACATAAATCTCTCCACCAACTTCACCGTGTTGTTCCCCACTTACAGTTTTTTTGGCAGCACGAAATTCAGCACTCATGGCATCCATTCCATGTTTCACAGCATCTTCTACTGTTCCATATCCATGTTCTTCTGCATATTTCCTAACATCCTCTGTTATTTTCATAGAACAAAATTTAGGCCCACACATGGAACAGAAATGTGCCACCTTGGCACCATCAGAAGGCAGATTCTCATCATGGAAAGACATGGCGGTCATGGGATCTAGAGATAAAGCAAACTGGTCCATCCATCTAAACTCAAACCTCGCCTTGCTCAATGCATCATCCCAGGCTTGAGCATGGGGGTGACGTTTTGCCAAATCTGCTGCATGTGCAGCTATCTTATAGGAAATAACACCAGTTTTCACATCATCACGGTTCGGCAACCCAAGATGCTCCTTAGGTGTTACATAACAGAGAAGTGCAGTACCAAGTGCTCCAATGTTAGCAGCTCCGATGGCTGAAGTGATATGATCATATCCAGGAGCAATGTCGGTAGTCAATGGACCAAGTGTATAAAAGGGGGCTTCATTACACCATTCCAATTGCTTTTCCATATTTTCAGGAATCTTATGCATCGGAATATGGCCTGGTCCTTCATTCATAACCTGCACAACAAAACCACAGATAATAAGATGTTGAAACTGATGTGATGATCTAGCCAATTTCCTTGATAGAAACACAATAAAACTTCTCATCCAATTATAAAGTATACCTGGACATCCTTTTCCCATGCTCGACGTGTCAACTCCCCTTGTGTTAAAAGTTCAGCAAATTGAGCACTGTCATTGGCATCATAGATTGAACCTGGCCTCAGCCCATCACCAATGGATAGTGCTACATCGTATTGATTGCATATGTCAAGAATCTCATCCCAGTGCTCGTATGCAAAGTTCTCCTTATGATAAGCTAAACACCATTTTGCATGAATCGATCCTCCACGTGAAACAATGCCAGTCATCCTTTTTGCTGTCAGAGGGATGTAGCGAAGTAGTACACCTGCATGGATGGTGAAATAATCCACCCCTTGCTCAGCTTGCTCGATCAGAGTATCTCTGAAGACCTCCCAACTAAGATTTTCCGCTATCCCATTTACTTTCTCTAATGCTTGATAAATAGGTACAGTACCAATTGGGACAGCAGAGTTACGAAGGATCCATTCACGAGTTTCATGAATATGGTGACCTGTTGAGAGATCCATGACAGTGTCAGCACCCCACATTGTTGCCCACTGAAGTTTATGAACCTCTTCCTCGATGGAGCTTGCCACAATTGAGTTCCCAATATTTGCATTCACTTTTACCAAGAAGTTTCTGCCAACTATCATAGGTTCCAATTCCAGGTGCTTCTTATTGGATGGAATAATGGCACGACCACGTGCGACCTCTGATCTCACAAATTCTGGATCAAGCTTCTCGCGAGTCGCACAGTACAACATTTCTTCAGTTATAATTCCCTGTTTAGCATAAAACATTTGCGTAAACCTGGGTCCACCCAACTGCTCCCGCCTTTCTACCCAGTCTTTTCTTATCTTGGGAAGACCTGTGAGTTAATAAATCCATTAAGAAAATGAGTTGTCTAACATTGCAATGCTTCTAAGACCTATGTAAACCATATTTTGTTGCACATTTCTTGTCAGAATGCTTCAATTTGCTATCATTAGCTATCAATTTTTATATAAGAATGGCGCTCAAAAATAAGAAAAGATAAGCCATTTAGAAAACAGAAGCACAAAACTTTGAAATACATTAATCAGTCAGCACACAACTCTGCATTTCAAAATTTCATCAGGTTACTGCACTCACCAGAATGTGGGCTTATATTTTGAGGTCCACTGGTATCATATGTATCAAAGTACTGGTTCTCCACTGATAAGTGGATACGTCGGAATGGAACCTTAAGGACATGTCCAGATTGCTCATGAACAACTTCTCTGCAAACATAATCATAGAATACACATCAATCTTTCAATGTAATAGATAAAACTACCAGTTTCCAACAAAGATTCTAAATTGCATGCCTGCACTCCTTGGTACTCTTTGGAAAACATTCTTCAAAAGAAGGGAGTGGAAGAAAATCAGGCTCAGCTGTATCAACTGTGTGTTTCTTCTTCCCTGATTTAGCAGAGCCCGTGACGGATTGATCAAATGTCAATGTGGCTTTAGGCTTCAAGATAAAATTATAGCGTACTTCGTTATTGAAAATGTTCGAATGAGTCCTGGTTTCTTCAACTCCACGAGAAAATGCTGTCTTCGGCCAAGCAGATAAGTTCTGGCTACTTCTGCTAGTCACCGTGGAGGTAAATGGCAGTTGGGCATACGCCATCTTCTAACAAATGGATAGGAAAGTGCAAGCGAAAATTCAGTGAATGGTTGAAAGCTCATAAGATCTGGCAATGATTGCATATAACGCATCACTAGATTACGATCTAAAAGTTCGGTGAATGGTTAAAAGCTCATAAGATCTGGCAATGATGGCATACAAGACATCACTAGATTACGATCTAATCTACTTATAGAAATTAAGGTAACCTTTATGTGCAGACAAGTTTTAGTTACAGAATGCATAAATATAATTTGAATATGAAAAAATAGAACTAATTTATTGAATTATGGCATGAATTCCTCTTGCTTCTCCGAGCTCTAGAATGATTCAACTTTCAGGCATCTGATGATGTCCCATTTTCAAAGGATATTCCTACCTTAAGTCCTTTTGAATCCAGTATACTCGTTCCTTGAATGTTACAAAAAAGTGTTTCACTCTATTTGACCAACAAAAATTTCATCGTGGCAGTTGCATAATTCTAAATATCTAAGCAAATGCTGACCCTTTCGGCAGCCATCATAGTCCACATCAAGGTTCTTAAACTCACGAGTTAAAGTCGTAAACTCGGACGATTTCAAGCCTCTAGAGCACAAAACTGAGTGAACTCAGTTCAAAATCGTTGTGTGTCGTAAGATCGGTAGACTCGGTAGAAGCGTGTAAACTCAGGATCACTCGTTTGTATACTCAGAGATTGTTGAAGTTAGGTACTTAAATGGAGTTTAAGAGTATAACTATAAAGTAAATATGTATAGAAACAAAGAAAGGATTATGTTTTAAGGTTTGGGTGAAAGCATCTAAGCCTCTAACACATTTAATTCCTCTCTCTCCTCTATGATTTAAAGTCTTTGGACATTGGTAACGAGTTATCTCAATCTTCCAGGCCAATCAGTGGGGCGTCTCTAACTAAGCAGTTCGGGACTTTGGTGCATCTCATGCACAGGACTCGAGCAGCTCGAATGGTCATCTGTAGTGGCATTTCAAGGCATCTCAAACCGTTAGGCCGAGTGTTGCAGTCAGGCAAGATATCTCCATGCACACAAGGAGGCGGCAAGCAACAAGCTCAAGACTAGTTGACCTTTCGAGCTCTGAACCTTCCCTCTCAAAGGATCGTTCTATCATATATGTTTTCTCTCTCTAATTGATGATTATGTAAAATGCACTTATGCTTTGATGATTTTGTTTCCAATTTATATTTTTTTCAATGTGTTACCTCTGCTTGAGTCATTGACCACTCAATTAACTCTGATTGTTCTAAATTAGGAACTTCAAAGTTTTAAAAAGCTTTAAAATGATGTATGAAGATTTATGATCAAAATTCTTTAGGTATTTTATATTTTTTAACCTTGTATATCGAGTTTACCAGACGTAAAACGAGTCTACGCGAACTCTCGAGTTCAAAAACTTTGATCCACATGCTAATGGATGCAGAATGGAGCGCTCATCGTTGCTGTTTTGTTTTTATGGTTTGCACTGCTTTTCTGCCCTTGTCCGATAAAAAATGGGCAACGTACGTTACAGTTTGCAGGGGACGTTCCAATTTTTTCTATTTGGAAGGGGACACACCCCATGTTATTCCCCTCCAGCACATACATATAAACAAAGAGGCATATGAACATTCACCATATGTGCATATCTATCATCGTATACGTAATACGCATATATACACACATTATAAGTCCGAAATTGAGATAAAAAAATATTGTAAAATGATTCACCCAAAATCTTACCATAAATTTGTAACCCCAAACCAAAAAAAAAGTTATATATCAGAGATCGGTACAATTTTATTCATCGCCATCTATATGGAAAACAAATATAGAAAATTAAAAATAACAAATTTCTCTTGTTATAAAATCATAACATATAATTCTCAACTCAAAGGACTAATCCAGTAGCTCCCAAAATAAACAAGATAAACAAAAGAACACATCCACCACAAGTAAAAAATGCCACCACAAAGTAAAGATGAACCTAAACATACACAAACGAGCATGCAAACAACGGAATCGGAAGAAGACGAACGCCAAAAAGATTACCTGAGCAGATCGACGACGGCAACAGGAGGAGGAGGAGGAGAGAACCGCTACGCTCGTCTTATCCTACGGCGCCTACGGATCAAAATCAAGGCAGTGGAGTGGAGCGTCCGTCACGGAAGCTGGTTGACGGATACTTATAGGGAGGAGGGGCGTGCTCTTGGTGGCAACTCGCGCCCCTCGTCATCGTCGCATGACGACGTGGACGCTCCGATTTGGATCAAGAGGTCGAGATGCGTTGTGGTGTGATGGCAATGTTGATGCCTCGATGCTTTTTTGACAAAATATCTTCTCAACCAGAAGGCGAACACAAATATCTGGAAATCGATTAAACAAAATATTTTAAAAACAATCTTGGCATATAAAACATGCACTTTCATGAAAAATACTAATAATCACCGACGCGTAGCAATTTTTTTAAGAGCTTTCGAATTCAATTTTTTTTTTTAAATATTTTTGTTGGAGTCTAGAGATTTGAATCATTGTTAAAGAGCTTATTTCGTAAAATTCTTAAATAAACTTTTCAATTTCATTCTTACGGAAAAAGAAATTTTGTTTAGCAATTTTATTTAGCACATCTGTTAATGATTCAAATCGTTATATTCAAATTTGATAATCTAAAATAAAATATAAAATTCAAAAATATTTTTTAATTTTTTTTTAAGATATAAATCTGACGATTTAAATCATCGCCAAGTAATCTACTTATCAAAACTACTATCGTCAATCTCAATTCGTAAATAGTGTAATGCGTAGATTAAAGATGTCGCCGTTAAGATGATAATAAAAAATAATAATAATTATAAATTAACTACGATATCGAGTTCAATTTATTATGCACGTTATAAAATTCCTTCTTAAAAAATTCGTATAAATCGGAACAAAATCATTTGTCAGCATTTTCGAAAACTAATGATAATCTCCATTCGAAAAAAAGTATATATGAACCAATCGTCCAATTGATGTCTGATTTTTTTTTCAATATCTAATCAATCAGTAATATACAATATTCCAAATATTTTGAGACGAAACTAAAATAAGAAAACGTAGAATAATGGCATTGTGCCAAGAGAGATATTTTGGAATGGATAGCGACAGGTAAAGATCCACTTTATGTTGGCGTCCACAGAATTCACTAGACTTGATGTGTATCTATTAACACCATTCTATGGATGACTGACAATTTGTGTATTTTGCATTAGAGTGAAAATGATACCTGATCTTTAAATATGAAAACAAATCATTTCATTTTTTTTATCAACTTTTTAAATTTTTAAAAAAGTATCTGCTTTTTTTTCAAATGGTCTTTTTACAAACTATGAGATTGATACTTATGATAATAATAAATAATATTTCAATCTATAAGTTGATTGTTTGAATACCATTTATATGTTTTTTTTAATGTCTTTAGGAAATGCATATTATTGTATAGTTTTAAATTGTTAATACACACTACAATAAAAATGAATATTTGCATCGAGGGTTTGAAGGACCCTCTCAAATGGGGCGGTCTTAGACCGCCCCAAATGGGGCAGTCACATAGACCGCCCCATTTGGAGGGGGGGGGGGGGGGGTCTCAGACCCTCCCTAAAATTTTAGATATCCCTCTCCCCAATTTTTTTTCCTTTCCTCTCTCCTCACATTTTTCCCCCAAAAACGTTTTCTCTTCCTCCACCGGCGGCTTTGCTCCTCGGATCTAGCGGCGGCACATCTCCGGTGAGTTATCTTCTCCATTTTTCTCCTCCGACAGCGCACCTTCCTTCCTTCTCTCTTTTTTTTTTCGAGCTCATCCTCGCCGGATCTACGAGAATCCGGTTTGGATATGTCGGATCCGCACGGATCCGACGATGACGAGCGCGCAGGGGCGCCCCATCGCCCCTGCG